>QDEB01066730.1:0-10945 GCA_004193795.1 Asbolus verrucosus
TGAGGTCCAAATCGTGCTCAGCTAGCCGTCTCCTAACAGTCTCAGAACTTACTTGGACTTCATGGACGGTTGCAAGTTGTCTTTGCAGGTCCCTACAGGTTGTGAACCGTTCTCGTAAAGTACGTCTCCTCAGAAAACGGTCTTCTAGGGGAGCAGTTTTACAAGGTCTCCCTTGTCCAAGACGTCTTTGATGATCGGGGGTTCCCCTGTAACATTGAATAACACGAGATGTGGTGGTGTGTGAAACACCAAGCCTCGGGGCAATGTTACGGTAGCTCCAGCCTTCATTCACCAATGTGGCTGCTTATAAACATTATTGAGCAGTGACAAGTTATCATCAATGTGATATACACCTATCTTAAATTAATTTTTACGATTAAAATCGCTGAGAATATTGTCATAGCGATTTGTTCCTTCCTGGAATTTTTATTTTGACAAAAAAAGAGTTAAGAGTAAAAACCAAGCATAGTTAATGTTTATAACATTTTTCAATTATTTCGCATAAATTCCCCATGTAATTCATAGAACTATGCCATTTACGATAAAATATGAGTGGTATGTTAATTTTGTGGAGAAGTGTAGAGGATAAAATGTCAAGAGATTTAAAAAATATTCATTTTTCAAAAAATTTCAAGCACTTTTTTAAAGGAAAAGGATGTTGCTACTCGATAGAACACGTTATTTTAGACAAAATTGACTTTATACAGGACATTTTAATTATTAATAAAGGATTTTTACTAACATTTGTATGTGAAACGATAACATTAGAGTAATGGACTTTCCTCCTACACTCAATATCTGCATCTTTGTGCATCAGTACGCCAGAAATTAGTTAAATGGGCTGTTGCATGCCGAATATCTCACTGTTCGACTATGATCAGCACACATTTGCATTTCATTCATTTACACTACCTACTACTTATTACACTACACAAGAAAAATATGCTTACGTCATTGCATTTCAATGTGCCCCCCGTGAAAAGACAGAGTGGTTGTACAGCCGCAATAGGCGATTCACTGTTTTAAAGAAAATTATTAGTCCACTTCAAAACAATTTTTTAGGTTTCGGAAAACAAAACGTTGCGAAAATATAGTTTCTAAATTTACTGTCACAGTTTATAGGTCTCTTAGAAGACATTTCTTAGACTTCCCATAATGGTAGGGTGCCCTCTAGTAGTGCCTACTGTTTTGATACAAGTACTTATTAACCCGTTCCAACTCAGTTTATCGTGTTTTAAATTGTAGTNNTGTTGTGTTAATGTGCCAATTTCTCCAGATTTCCATCTATCGTTGAAATTTCTGTAATTACGTTTAGTTTACAGAGATAAAAATTAAAAGTGCAAAAGTTGTTGCTGAAAACTATCGGGGAAGTTCTGTATAAATAGGTACATTTATAGAATTTGAAAATTAAAATGTTTTTAGCGTATCGATACGAAAGTAAGTATAGTACCAATAAAGAAAATTTCCGGGATGCATTTTAGAAACACTCTGAATACACGACTTGAAACTTGATACACAATACACAACTTTTCGGAAACGTGAGCGGGAATTTGTACTTCATTGTCGTTGTGTAGATTAATTTTAATTTTAAGTACATCCAAAGCAATTTGGATTAAATAGCTTCGTGAATTTCGCAAGCGCTCTGTTGCGGGCAGCAATTTAGCTTCGATAATTCCAAAATAATGTAACACATGAATAGAATAATTCATTCAACATGGGTCATATATTGGTAATAAAATACATATAGATATTCTCGGCCTTCGAGAATAACATTTTCTTTTATGTGCATGTGTAGTATGTAGAAGTAGATCTAGGCTCCTAAAGTGAATCCCTCTGGGAACCTTTCATTTAATTTTTCATGGTGGGTACTTTCGATATCTAAACGCGCTATTTTTCGTTGACGTATCGTTTACTAAATTTAGAGACATTTTTTAAATGTTTCCATCTTAACTGATTACAAAATATTGCGCCAACTCTGGTGCAAACCTAAAGAAGCTAGTATATTTACATCAAAGGATAATCTATATCATAAATTCATTTATTCAAATGAATGGTATTAAATGCCACATTTGCATTCCATCACCAACTCATTGTAAAAAAAAAATGTGGTCTAGGAGGTCACTTTTCAGTTATCAAGGTACCTATTTTTGGAACATTTTAATTAATATCACATGGGATAATGAATTGGGATGCTATTTATGTATGTTTTTCAACGCCAGTGATTTTGATAAGAAATAACGATCAACACCGTTCATAGTTACAACGAAGCGGTGTTTGGCAGTAAAACAATATTTTTCCTCGAGAGTGTCCATATATGCTCATGGTTTTTGCTTTTACATTTTTTTGGACTTCTGCCTCATTTGAGCTAGTCCTAAACGCACCTTTATATTACATTCATAATCAAAGCGCTATTTCAACAAAATATACAAATAACAGCCACAAATCGATCTGAACTTCCTTATTTAGCTTGCCATCAGTTCCACCAATGAACGAGGTCGAGGAAATCATGGTCCAAATTGACGGTCTCTCTCACAAAGTCATAACAACGCTGAACAGTGTTTGGTTTAAATTTTTATACCTTCAGGGATATGATGTAAATTGTTCTTTGCACTGGGCCGGTTTCGTGCTCGAAATTGAAACATCCTTAATTATACCAAGTGTTCCCATTTATAGGAACATTTAATACAAGTTTTTGTTTTGATTTTGCGAAAATAAATTCAACGTTAGTAGGAGTGGATGAGGTTTCTTAAAATTTAACTGGTTAATTTTAATTTTTTTATGAATTTTCAAAATCCTCACACGAACCAGGAGGGCGCTGCCTCTAGTTGGCATTGTCACTATGTAATTTGAAGTGTACTGATTTATATAAAAAAAATTAATTAATGTCTAGCTCAACTAACAGTTCCAGATGGACCATTAATAATATGATTTCTGTTTTAGTAATCCACAGTCGATGTCACATTATTGTTGCATGTATAGGCAATCATAAATATTTAGATGGTCACGTGATGTGAAAATCCATAGAATTAATTAAATTTAAAAAGATGTAATGATATTAATGACGGTTTGAGACATCTCTTTTGTGACGTCACATATGTGCGTATGCAGCAATAAAAATGAGCTTCAACTCCACATGTCTGGAAGGAAGTGGTATTTTATTGAATTATTATTCAAACGTCAGCATACCTGAGATTTTTCCTGGTCGACTATGAAACATGATAATAATCTATCCATTACAGTCGTTTGTTTTTGTTGTTTTCGAGCGCTCTCACGTGATTGGTTTAAATTTCGTTTTGCAGCACATTACAGCACTCGCCATAAGAAACATTTTTATAACTCCGACAGACTAAACAGTCGTTACGAAACAGTCTTACAGCTTTGAAAAGTACTGCGTCATTATGTACAGGCGACCATAAAACGTTCACTTCGGCAAATTTTGTGAATGCAACCCAACAGTCCAACACGGACAAAATTAACAGCACATTTTTACGAAAAACGAAGTCTTCATTCTCGCTCCTTCATTTGTTTTGTTTAGAGTTAATGCATGATTTGAATGCTCATGGTACGTACTTCTTTTGGCAGAAGGGACGACGGCAGGTATGGCTGCAACGACGACAGGAGGCGCGTCCGGGGGCGCGACCGTGTTGCAATGCACGGATGACAGAAGCACGGCATTGGCTGGTTGGTCGATGGGCGGAGCACACAGTTCCACTCTGACCACGCCCACGCTGTGGCAGTATCCTGGTGAGTAGTGTCGATTGATGACTTTTTTTTATCTGTTTTTGGACCGGTTTTTTAGTGTGCCGCTCTTGTTTTTAGTAGTAGATATTGTTATGTGGAGTAATGTAGTGAGTGAATTTTAGTGATGAGCTTTTTTTGTTGATGAATTCTGCGAAATTTCGGCGGATTTAACGGTCCAAATGGTTTTTACAGTTTTCATTCAAGGTAAGACCCAAAATGCATGAAAAGCGAATGCTGTGTGTATTACGTTTTTATTTTGGTTGGTTATTTTTCGTTCTTTTTAATGGGGAACAAGAATATAGGCCCTGTGTGCAGACATGAAGATTAATATACTTAAATGTTTAACTTTTTTTTAACTGAAAATGTATGCACAAAGCAGTTGTATTCACATAGTCGTGTACAGTGTGTTTTTAAAATGAAGTACCACTAGAAATTGATATGATAAGTTTGTTTAAATAACCTTTTTTCCTGTTAATTTCAATTAAGAAATCTGCCACTATTAAGCTTTAAATCCACGCAAGATCTGTTTCTTGACACATGTGATATATTTTTAACAATATTAGTATTTCTACATGTTAATGACGGTTATCAAGCGCTTCGAGTTTGATAAAAAAAAAATGACAAATTTTAATTTTTTCATATGACTGATACTAAAATGCAAGGTAATTTTAAAAAATTGAAAATTGTTGGAAAATTAAAGTTGATCTTTTACACCAAAATCAAAAACGAATAACACTCGTTATCCTGTCAACGTTGGTTTTTCGAACCCGAATTTCCCTAATCGTAACAAAAGCGTTGATCATTCTTAAATTAACAGGAAGTAGAAATTTAAAAAGAAAACGTTCTAGAAGAACCCATTTTTTTGATTCCATGTTTTGGAGAAATTGTATTTAAAATTAAATTTTGGAGTTATTAAATAAAGAAAATAATTATGCAAGTTGAAGAATGCACGTTTTTGTGTGTCCTTGACGGGAAAATGGCATCGATTGTACTTCTGATCAAGGGTAAGAATGTTAGTATAAATTTTTAACAACTTACCCAGAATATATACGTAGAGCATTACTAATTATAGATAGTCATTTGTGGAAGAGTTTGTGGAAAGTATTGTGTGAGTTAAGTGTAAAAGTGTACATTTTAGAAATAATCGATATAAAGATATAAAAAATATAAAATTTTGAAGTAAATTTTACGAATCTGATTAATATGAAAGTGTATTTGAGGAAAGAAAAGTGAAGGCAGAAATAATATGCGAAAATATAACAAGGTGGTGATGTTTGGTTTGTGGCTTTTGCAAATCTGAAACAAAAAACATGTAAATATCTAGTATACTTTATTGCAAGGTTTGTACATTTGCTATAAATACAGTTAACAAAAGCTTTTTGCAATTGATTATACCTACATTCACACGTGTTAGATCAGAGAATTATGCAAATATATCTGATTTGTTACCTTGAGATAGAGAACAACTCATTGATGGTAGTAGTTTCAGTAATTCTTAGTTTCACATGTATCACCTGAGTAATTTGAATATTTCTTTAATTTATAATCTTTGTTTTTTTATTACATATAAATAGAATCGTTCGAAACCAAATTTTTTCAATTTTTTAGACAAATCCATTCTACGGAACTGCTTTTCACTCGGAATTTATCATTATTTAATGAAAAACAGTAAAGCCGCCGAAGTGAAAGCTGATATCTTAGTCAGGTGATTTAACGTCTTGTAGTTTTGCTGTTGTAAAATTGTTTTTCACTGTGACAGCCCTAACATTGTACATATACTGTCATACTAAAGTGAAATTATTTTGCTATTTTAACGAGCAGTAATTTTTTGTTATACATCTGTTATGTTATCTCTTGCATTAATTTTATTAGCAAGTCAAATTTTTTTGGGATAATGGTGGCCACATTCTTGCCAAATACGCCAGTAAATGTTAGTTATGAAAGAATTACTTTTTTGCTCGAAAGATACTGCAAACACAAAAGAAATTGAAAATTTTAAATTGGTTTTTTTGTGTTTTTCATGTATGACATTTAATATATCCGAATTTCTAAAATTACATTGGATTTTCTCAAAATTTTCTTTTTTTTTAACTTTTTCAGATTAAAATCTCCAAAAATAATGTACCTAAGTCAAGACAGTTTGAGAACATTCGAAATGATTTGAAGTAATACTGTAAAGGTCAAAAATAATGTTATAAATTCTAAAGAAATGTAAAACAACTGAAAAAGATATAAGAAAAAAGAACTTCATAGAAAATCTTCCGAGAGAGAAATGGTACAAAACAAAATTATTTTTCGCGGGTCACCATTTTACGATTGCTGATTGTAAAATGCCTCAGATTTCGAATAAAATCAAAGAATATATATATAGATCTGTAGTAATTACTGTTATTAGAATCTCTTCCTTTTTCTTTATCTTTTTCAGTTGCAAGGTTTTCATAGTTAAATAAAAAATTGAGAGCAAGAGAATACCTACACTATGTAACTATTGAAATTGACCCTTCATAAAAAGATGCATTAATTAATCAAAATAATTATTACAGTTACGCTCGTCACCTGTATAGCATGTCGATTTAACATTGAATTATGGTAAAAGACAGCAGATGAGAAAACGAATCACACGATCACGAGACAGTGGAATATTTTGTGTTAATTTTGTATGTTTNNAATGTGGTCACGTCAATTGTAGAGTGTATTGGAATTAACCAGCTGGTTTGAGTATTTTCCAATAGTTGTAACACAAGGGAAGTTGTTTTTTAAACAACCGCAATTACAGAGTTGTCAGATTGGCTCGACGAAGGACCTCTAAAACGGATCAATTGCTTTGTGGTTGTTGAAGAACTGTCTTCGGAAAAAATCTTCACGTAAATACATATATGAAACGGTTATATATTTTTTAAATGAAAAAGCAGTTCCATCCATCGTTAATCTCCTTCTATCTCATTTGATGAATATGCGTTATATGCAAAAGGGAGGATGATGCAACATTAACTATCTACTACATCATTTCTTTTCTTTCATGTTATGGAAAATATTACTTATTCATCAACACCAGTTCACAGAAGGATGCTGTGTGATTTCGAATTTGGTGAGTTCAACTCAATTTATTTGTCAAGCTTTAGGTAAAGGTCTTCATGTAGGATGGTCTCTGGACTTTTTCAATTTCAACCTCAATCACGAAATTTTGATTCAGAAATCGAGTCAGTTTGGATCGTCCCACCAGCTTTTTGCTCAAACAAAGTTTTTCTGGATTATTCTTGGTCTCCTTGTCTTTCTTTATAATTCAGCAACATTCTAAACGTTTATTCTGGCGTATCTGTGTATTGATCCCATGGTTATTCCTTGCGATTCAGAAGTGGATTTGCTTTGGAAGAGATGCTCCTTGAAAAGTCAGAAGGCTTTCCTGAAAATGTTTAATATTCATAGGCATTCGATAAGCAGACAAAAATTCGACAGCGACACAAAAATGTAAAATATTGAATCTAGACATTTAAAAAGGAAATTGCCAGACTTGACATATTTGAACGCCCCTTTATGCGGTTGAGTTCGAAAGCGCCCGTATCGTTTCTGTTTTCTCCTGTGTGATTTTTTTAACCCATTCCACGTTTTTTTATTTTTGCTTTTTATTTTAACACATTTTATGTTGTGTGTTGTAGCGCCCGTTCCTATGGAGCCGATGGTTCCTCTCCCGGTACCAATGCCTCCCGTCGGATTCCAGCTAGTCCGTGACCCAACAACCGGAGGTCTCCTTCTTTTGCCTACTACCGGAATAGGTTAGTCACGAAACGCGTCTTCATTGCCTCACCGTTTTCTTCCCCTTTTTATATAACTGCTCGTTTGCCGATAACTCGAGTGTCTTCCACTTTATGTCATGATTATCTCTTTCCAGAACCCCTCCAGCAAGCGGTCGTTTGGCCCAGCTATCACCAACCCCCTTCGGTTCTGTTACCGCCTTTGCCACCCCCACCGCTCCAGCTGCTGAGTTCCGCTTCTTCAGATTACCTGTCCAGCAGTACGACCCTCCATCAACACACGCAGACCCACAGTACTCGTTTGGTGGCCGTCACAACTGACAACAAACGAAAAATTCCGTTACCCATTCCAGCAACAACTTTAATTAAAATAGAAACAGACGCCACGTCGTTAGACCAAACCAAAACCCTCCAAGCTGTTAGCACCATAGCAAGCAATACTGGTACTGTCTTCACAGATCAGAGCATGACGCCTCTAGTGACGACACACGTGATTTACCAGCATCCGACAAACTTAATTCTATCACAGCCGACTACGTCAGAGACCATTTGCAGGTCGCAAGCGACTTCTCCAGTAACTTGTTTAACTCCTCCACCTGAATCTACTCAAATTCAAGAAGAAGAGCCTTTGGCAGTTCAAGACGCCAGTAACCAGACAGATACTCCGATTTGTAGCGAAGACGATAACACAACTCTGACAGTAACAGATGTCGTTGCCGACGTACGAATCAAACATCTAGAAGAAACGGAACCTAAAACAGAAGAATCTGACGGAAGCGCTTCCATTACTTTAGTACCTGAATCAATACAATCTAAACTAAAAGAACCTGACCAAGTGCAAGAAATTTCGACTCAAGTCGACGCGAAAGAAGAAAATTTAGCAATCTCAAAGCAAACCGAAGAAAAAGCAAAACCCGACATCAGCGGCTTAGAGTTGTTGTCCAACAGCATAGTCGAATTCGAAATTGGCCGAAATAACGTCAAGAACGAACGCAAAGACGACGTATTGACGGGAATCGCCCATATGTCTATCAGAGACTGTGATAAAGAATCGATGATGACACCGGTTGATGACAACTTGGGAGGTTTAGATTTATTGTGCGCTCTCGCAGAGCAACGGATAATGGAGGAAAATGATGAGAAGCATAAAATCGAAAAAGAGAAATCGAAGGAGCGGAAGAAAGAGAAGAGAAAATGGAGGAAACATTCCGCGGAGCCAAAGAGGAAGAAAAACAAACATGGTGAGAGTGATGAACATTACATAAAACAATCCGAACAGACGCCGATAGTTGCTGAGAAAAATGAAGGAGACAACTACAGATCGTACAAAACCCCAGAATCGGAAGAAGAAGTGAAGAAATTTATCGCCAGCAAAAGTCAGTCTTCTTGCTGTGAAGGAGAGTGGCCGCGTATGAACGAAATGGAATTGGACATGAGGATGAAACTGGCAGATCTGCAACGGCAGTATCGTGAGAAGCAAAAGGAATTGAGCAAGCTGAAACCAAAGAGGCATTCGCAGGATTGTTCGAAGAAGAGGTCGCGGAAGAAATCGACGCATTCTGATCGCAGTCTCACTCCGCCTCCGCTGTTGGATAAAATGGATTCGTTGCACACGCCGACTAAGAATCAAGAATTGTTAAAACCCCCGACTTTGTGTGCTGTCGAAAATATCAAAGCGCCTAAATTAGAAGCAATAAAACAAAGCGATAGGATAATCAACGATTATAAAAACGACTTGCTGCGACAGCAGGCTTTGGAGGAACTTGAATCATCTCCTGAGAAGAATTCGTCGTCAAAGAAACGGAAAGTTGGGAGACCTAAGAAGCTTTTATCGCCTTCAGGATGTCACGTGGCCACTGAAACGATTGTAGCTAAGAAGCCTAAAAACAGTTTCGTCGGCTATTTCTTAGCTGCCAAAGAGAAATTTCAGTTACAGAATAAAGTATATTCGAACAGTCCACCGAGATATTTGGACGAGACCACTGTCACTCACAAATCGAAGAGGAACAAGAACAATAATAACATCATCATTCAGGATTTGAAGTCGTGTAAAATTCGACCAAAATTGAAAGCCGAACCTACCATCAAATCGTACAAAGAAGAGGATGATCACCATGAGTGGGAGTCAGTTGCTGATGACGATGAAGCTGGTGGCAAAGCTCATGATGGCGAGGCACATGAAGAAGTAAACATGGAAAACAAGTCTGAGTTGCAGGAGGACATTAATAAGGCAGAAGTGAAAGAAGTGGAGGAAGCGAAACCAATTGACACAAGATGCACCTTAACGGCGGAACATTTAGAAATTGACAAACTGAGAGTGTTGACTGCCATGGGAGGGCTCTTTTATGCGGGTCGTTTGAACGCTGTCGAACCACCGGATGTGTATTCCATTACTTTGGACGGAGAAAGAGGAAATCGACCTCACATTATGTCCAGAGAAGAAATACTGAGGGACGCAGTAAGTTTTTATCCCTATATTATGCACAAATAAATTGTTTCCTGGGCATTTATGCGGTCAAAATATGCAAACGTGTATGTAAAAACGGATTAATATTGGCAGTAACATATTCTAGACTTCAAATCAAAATTAATTGGAGGCTTTATATCTTGTATCCATTTTTCTTCTCTATTTTATCATTTCTCTGTATTTGCCATTTTCCGGTGTAGTCGGTTGCCTCTGCTTCGTTTCCAACGACCCACTTTAAGTAACTAAACATTAAAATTTACACACACACGAATCAGATATACCTATATCTTCATAACAAGTTTATTTTGAACATCTTTTTTTATTCGTTTAGCTGAAAAAGATTTTTATTGTTTATTTCAATTTGAAATTATTTTTAAAAAGTAATGCAGAAATCTAATTAAAATAATTTGGCATTGCAAGAAAATATGTTACTTTTGACCGGTTTAGGTATTTATTATCCGCTGCATCCTTATCAAAAAATGCCAGTCATACTTCGGCCGGCTGGGGCAAAAACCCGAATAATCGAAGAGTAGATCTTAGTAGCGATAACTCCACTCAGGCCCGAGACGAAGGCGACCGGTTTGATGTTTGATGTGCTGTGAAACAGTTGTTGGGTCAAGTAATATAACACCATCGTGAAGGCTAAATCAGCATCGACATTGTACAGCGTTCGTATCTTTTTTGACAGATCGTGGAGGTTTCTCCAAAGAGCACTCAAGAATTAATCTCTGGTACGAGACTTTGTGCTTATTGGAGCCAACAGTATCGCTGCTTATATCCAGGAAGTGTCGCGGAGCCTGGAACTCCAGATCCAGCGTTGGACTCGAAGTTCGTAGCCGTCGAATTCGACGATGGCGATAGCGGGAGGATAGCTCTGGACGATATTCGTCTTCTACCACCGGATTATCCCATCATAGGTCAGTCTTTTATCCACTTGATTTATTTGTTAATTAGTTCATCACCAGTGAAAATTTCTGAATATGAG
>QDEB01066788.1:172-15572 GCA_004193795.1 Asbolus verrucosus
AATTTGTCAAAATAAATGTTAGTGTCATATGAAGTTTATATAAAAGACTCCTTTATCTTATATATAAATATTAAAACATGTAGATATATCGCAATTTTACTTGTAAGTGAATTGTGTAAGTAGTATTTACACTTAGATTAGTAAAAATATTTTATTTAATTTAATCTTAGCTAATGTAGTAAAATTTACTAATCGCAATCAGTTTCACATGATAAAGTGTTTTTATAGAACTCAGTTTAGATAAAACAATTAATTAAAGTGATTCAGCCCTAACACACTATACTAGGTAGATACTTGGAAAATTAATCTACCTATTTTTTTGTCTCATTTGAGGGGCTGTAACTCCTTTAGGAGGCAACCTAGAGATAAAGTTTATGTGAAATACCGCTCTCATTTTTTCGCTCTAAATATTAACATAAATAATAAAAAAAAAATGATTGAAAAAATAGATTAAAATAAAAATAGATTAAACCAGATTATGCTTCTGTAAAAAGATCATAACCTCTGTGTGATCTGATATCGAATTGCACAATGACGTCAATAGCTAAAATGTCAAAGAATTGGATCAATATTTCCGAATTTATTGTTTAATGTAAATCCTAAAAAGAACTAGAATAGAAGAACTATATATAGAAGAACAAAATAAAAAAAGGTAATATGAATTTTATATCATGACTATTTTTAAGTCCCTGTTAATTGGCTGTTGCAATTGTGAACTGAATTGATAGATATTGTACCTAATTTAGTTATAAGTAATAGAGACAGTTAAATTATACTATTTTCATCATGATTAATATAATAGGAGCAGTTTCAAATTAAAATTTTGTTTATGCGCTTTAAGTCAACAAAAGAATTGAGTTCCTTCATCTCGTAAACAAAAGAGAAAAATCACTTCAAGGTTTCAAAGTAAAACAACAAAATAGTTAATTTTGCAGGTAGAGTTCATTTCACATGATGAAAATGAATAATTTCAAAGGATCCACCAACGAGGATAATTTTAAAACTGTTTCCTGCACCTTTTGTTTTTACATCGTTGCATCTCAGGGAGACTTTGAGTGCGAGATGTCTAAATAAAATTGAAAAAATCAGAGAAACGTAATAAAATACAGCTTTTCCAATGTCTGTATAGCATACAGACATTGCAGAAAGATGCTTTTGATAATTTCAGAGGGATGATAAAATAAAAATTCGAAGTTTAAATTTAAATTAAAAAATTAAGTTTAAATTTAAATTCGAAATTTAATTCATCTCTAGAATTATTACTAACAATGTATGTAATGCAATGTTGTATTGCCAGTCGGAAATTAATGGTAGTACATCTTCGTTCGGTGAAGGAAAAGAGTTAAATTAATGGCCATAACGTCGGGCTCCCGAGTGGTATTTGTAAGCAGGAAGTTACCTAATCACAGAAGAATATATGGTGAACCTTAATAGTGTGAAGCACAAACTTGGACTTTTATACTGTTTTACAACATTGCTCTGCAAGTAAGTATTGGTATCTTGAGAATCCCAACCAAAATAAATAACTTGAAG
Organism: Asbolus verrucosus; assembly: GCA_004193795.1. Lineage (NCBI taxonomy): Eukaryota > Metazoa > Arthropoda > Insecta > Coleoptera > Tenebrionidae > Asbolus > Asbolus verrucosus. The sequence continues at coordinate 1,706 of QDEB01066788.1, forward strand.
GAATCTGAAAGTGCTGTTGGGTTGTTTCATAATAAAACTGTGGTACCCACGTATTGCTAAATTATCATCATGAACGTTTTAATTTGATGTCAAGGGGTTATTTTAACATCAACAAAAAACCTCTTGGGTTACGTTATTATTTATATCCTAAATTGAAATCGAATTGAGCAAGTTTTAATTTTCGGACTAGAATCGGTGATGTTTTCATATGGGGTTTCCAGTTACAAAGCCTTATCGAAGAAAAGTCGGAAAGTTCATTTTGTTCCTTTTTTTGAAAACCATCAGAATGAGGGAAACCTGAAATCATTCACTTATAACACTCGTGTAAATACGATTTCTTTTTCTGTTGTGACAGGTAGGTTGAATTTATCCTCGTTAGTAATCGCTACGTTAGGTCAAGTCGCCAACATAAATTTGGGTCATACCGAATGGAACAGATGGCTCGATGAGAATGCACTTTGTGTTTATTTTTCTTGGTTATATTCTATGTCACAAGAAGAACATCTGAAAATTCATGAACGTCAAAATTTGTCGCTTTGCACCAAACAACTGTTATGATTTGTAGTCTCGTATAATTTACTGCAATGGCCTTAGTAATACATTTAAACTGCACACCAGGAAATCTATTGTTTTTATAACACACATAAAGTTGATCGAATTACATCCTATAAAACTGATACTACTTGTTCACATAAAAGATCCAATTCCTGTTATTTGTTGTTTTTGTTCCACCCTTTTGCTATCCTGTCTTTTTGCTTTTACGTGGACGGTTTGGTTTTTATTATTATTTTTTTAATTTAATATATTAGTGAAAAGAAAGAGTGAAAAGTTTTTTTTACATTTGATTAATGTAAAGACTTTCGGCAGTCTAGGAGATCTATCTGAATATAAAACTAGAGGAATCTTAAAGTACTTCAAAAAAGAAGTCATCTATCGAATAACTTAATAGAAAATATTTTTTTCAGGATACTAACTTATCGTCTGGAGGATTTGGTTTCGATTCGTTATTACTTTCCAAAACTACGTGAAGTTTGGAAACGTAAACAGACAGATAAATCGGGCCGAGTGTAACTGTCATGCAAGCATAAAGAAAATATTAATTTTATTAAAAATGAAAAATATCTGTGATAAAGAAAAGATTAATTTTTTGTTAAACTACGAAATAAATTTGATAAGCCACTCTGTTTCATATTATTATTTATTCCCATGGATCTAAAGGGCTTAGATCTTGAGAGAATAACAGACTTTTTGAATGTCAGAACGTTTTACATATGAACATGACACCATTTCAATTTGTAGAAGAAAATTTAACGTCATGCTTGGTATCGAATGCATAAATTCACATATGGATTGTCGTAAGTTTCCATGTTTCACATAAACCACTCACATGAATTTCAACGGAATAATTATTACCGTGGTATTTACTCGGTATGGCGAAGTACGCCATATTCAATAGAATTCTAGTCGTAACATTCTTTGAGTACAACCAGTGTGTTTAAAAATATTTATGGACGATTCTTTTTTCTGCTTTATTGGTTATAAAAGTTTGAAGAAGTAATAGTTATAAGCATCACACAAATTTTAAAGGTTAATGAGGGGTGGAACTAAATCTATCACGACCTGGAGGCGAACACCTGTACCATTCACATAGGAACAGGAATGTGAGCCATATTTTTATAAATTTACATGAACTTTCCAGCTGAGTAAGTTATTACGCTTTTTATGTTTTTGCAGAAAAGAAATAAACAAAAGGTTCAATAAAAATAGAAAAATATGAATTAGGAGACCCAAATTAAGACCATTTTAAAAACTAAGGTTCATTACAAAAATTAATCCACTGAAATAATTTGAAAATTTGAATGGGACTGATTTCTGATTTCCGACGCTTGTAAAATAATGAATGGAACTTGCACTTGATAGAATTAGCAATTACCAGTTTTGTCTCCAGCAAATGTCAAGCCTAAGGTAAGAGCAGACAAATAGTTATTACCTTTAATTAGTTTGAAACGGGGATTTATAAGACACACATCGAGCTGTCAGTCCTCATTAACTACAAAAGTGATTACCACTGAAACAGAATTCACTCGCTCATACCACTCTCACTCCCAGCTCAAGCTGAATTGATTTAAAGAATCATCCTAATGTGTGGCCGCAGCTAAATAGGTGGCCATAGCGACCTTATCAACACGCAGATGCGAATTTTATCAAAAACCAATTAGTTTAATGTATCAGTTTGCTGAATTAACACAGACGGTAATTATCACTTGAATAATTACTGTTTAATAAACTTTCGTGGGAGATTCTTCAAGTAAAATGAAAATGCTGTTGGCGTTGATTACGTTAAGTGCAGTTCAGTGAAAATTTTCAGTTCTTGTATATTTTTCTTTGTGTCACTAACAGACAAAAAAGCGCTCCAACTGGTGGTGCGATTACAAACACCTACTCGTAAACTTACCACAGTTTACCTCATGTATGTATAATAAAGCCTACAGTTTTAGAGAAAAAATGACGTCGTCGAAGGGTGTAAACGAGTTTGAATGTCAGTCCAAAATTATTGTGCAAGTGTTTCATCATAAATAAATTAAACCACTTTGGTTCTGAAGTAAAACCGACATTGGTTCGTTTCTTTGTTGTTTGAAGTACAGTTTTAAAATCGTCTGTTGAAAGTTTAAAAGCAAAATTAATAAATATAATAAGTTATACATAACTTCTCCGATTCTAATTTACGACTATTTTATGAAAAGTATTTGCAAATAAGTTCAGATTTTATTTTGTGTTTAATAATAACTTAATAAGTTGCACATTACAAAAGGTAATTAATTATGTGTATGTACACAAGGTAATTATGCCCAGTTTCACGAAGATTTCGTTCAAATCTTATTTAAATAATCAAGATATTTCTGGTATTCTATTTCATTCAGTTAACTCATTCTGTATAACAGAAAATTTGATTTTAAATTTTATTTTTTGAACATAAGGATAATGTAGTATTTTTTTAATATTAAAGAGATGATGAGTTAACTTGTGACTGCAATTTTAATCATAATAAGTGTAACCAGACCCCATAAGTGTTTAAGTATAGGAGATATTTAGCTTTAAAAATTTCCCCCTTTTTTCATCCATCATATTGTCATATTAGATGTTCCAAATTGGTTACTGGAAGCTGTTGTTTCCTCCTTCCTGCTTAGATATTTAGCACGATCCTCGTTTATAGCAAGAGGGAAAATATTTTATGAGCAAAATGGAATGGAAGAAGCAAGTTGAATACAAACCAATTTGTAAGAACTTATTTTATTGAGACTGTTTAATTACAAAGTTCAGAATATGCCAAAATGTCAATAAACGCAAAAACACTTTTCATCATATAAACAACATGTCTCTCGATAATTGAAGATGTTGAGCGCGCCAACTTGGAATATTCTAACACTCCCCTCGCACCGCAGCTTCTTTACAAAAACCCATCAACAGACATTCTTCATCCCAAAACCTTGCACACATCGTTCGTGCTTAGCTTTGGTTAGTCCTTTTGTCAGCACGTCTGCAGTCATTTCTTCGGTAGGTAAGTGCTCAATGACAACCTGCTTTCTTTTTACAGCATCACGTATGAAATGATACCCTGATATCCACATGTTTGGAGCGTGCGTGAAAAACTGGATTCGTCGATAACTTCGGAGTGCCTATATTATCATTCTCAGTGAGACACTCTTCAAATCGACTCCGAAACATCTTAACAATTTCGTCATGTGGACTCTTTTGTCGCATCAGATAACGCCATGTATTGTTGACAATGTTCAGTTGACAATAACGCCACCGACTGTTGCTTCCTAGATTCCAAACTAACAGCCGTTCCTCCGATTAGAAACACATATCCGGTATATAATTTCCGGTCAACGCTGCAATTCGCCCAATCAGTATCAGCATATGTCACTGGCGGTTCGTTGCTTCGATGATATACGAGACCCAAATCTTTCGTTCCATTTAGGTATCGCAGGACCCTCTTTGCAGCTTTCCAATGGAGGTTCCCGTAACATGTGCCAAACTGACTGAGATAACTCACTGCATGAGTTATATCCGGCCTCGTCCCCATAGACAGGTACATCAGCCCACCCAGTAGTTCTCGATACGGAATATTCTTTGGACAAGCACCTTCACCATCTTCCCTGTTCAGCCTGCACCCTGGTTCCAATGGCGTAGACACGGGATTTATATTAGAAATATCGTCTTTTATAACGGGCGAAGAATATAATAATTTATCATTAGATAAAATTATGTACGAAATAATTAAGCAAAAATATGAAAATGATCCCTTGATGTATGAAATAGTTAAAACTGCCATGTACTATTAAAGATGGTTTAGAAAAACATGTAGCTCATGCGAGGTATAATAAATATTATAATATATGAAATATAAGAATAAATATCTCTTAACAAAATTGTGTACTTATTTATGTATAAATTTTAACAAAACATTACCATTTGTGAAATAGTCTTAGAAGCGTATACAACAATGGACTTAAAATTTAAACATCCGTTTACATCAACATCAACATTTACATCAACATCAACCGATTTTGCAACTTTGATAAAATACATGTTCCCACACACACAGACAAATACATAATTTAATGAATATCAAAAAAATACTTCTATAAACTTCAAAAAGATTATTCAACTGCATATTTGCATGGCACTGCAGTAAAGTTTATTTTTATTAAAACAGTGTGTGTTAAAAATAAATAAAATTAAGATGCCTGTAGCAAAATTATGTGAAATTTTTTAAGCTGTTTTTCAAGAAGGCACTAAAATTTTACAAATTGTTATATGCGCATTTGCAAAACACAGTTATAATCGAAAAGTAAATTTAGGCTTACGTCACAAAGTTACTCAAAAAGGTTATGAAAACATGTTTAATTAATTGGTAAAATCAAATTTATCATCAATTACATAAGAACATAAAAATTAAAAATTTAAGACGGAAAACAAAAGTGTAAAAATGGCAACTTCCGTTGATGTCCCAAGCTTATTCAAAATATGAAGGAATATGTTTAATTAATTAATTAATTAGCATAATCAAAATTTTCATCATGAAATAATAAGAAACATAAAAATGTAAGTCAAGAAGATAATAATAATATTTCATCTTTTGAAAAACAACTATATCCAATAAACAAATTTTGAAAATTTTAAAAATATGGATATTATTTCTAAAACCATACATAAAGGAAAAAATTAAGCTATGAGTAAGACTTTAACTAGTACTTCATCTACAATAAAAAATAAACCAAAGTATCAAGCCAGTATTGAAATTGAAATTTCGTATTTTCGATGTTTAAAATGTTTAAATTACTCGCCATTTTTCAATGGTTTGTAATATATATTTGCTAACAAAGAAAGAAATAATCAAAATTAGAATAAATAACTATAACTGTATTTTGTTTCTTGCCTACAGTACTTTACAAAATGTAAATATTTACTTGAGAACATATTTAACATATTTACGCTTAATATCGATGTTATCTTTTACAAAAACTGCTAAAAGGCTGACGGGGTCGTCATCATGTTATCAAAAATATGCATTTAACCTTCACAACTTTCAAACATTTTCTAACCNNTGGCCAGATTGTGTTGATGCCGTGAAGTAGCAATATTTTTATCTGAATATAACGAGAGAGTAAAAATGATAAATTTTGCAACTACCGATTTAGATATGTCAAGATGTAGGTACAGTGATAGACAAATTAAACGTAGTCAAAGAATAATGTTATCCGATCTAAAATATAATCAACATTCACTAGCGTTATTAAGTTTTGCCAAAACTTTAGAAACATATTGAATTTACTTTAATAAATTACGATTTAAATTGTGTTTATATGTAACATTGACTAATCTTATAGTTTATAAATTATAGAATTAAGCTTTGTAATTTGCATACAATTTGTAAAAATTCTTAAGTTTTAAAGTAACATGAAGTTAATACACGTGACATAATAATAATAAATTTAAATTGTCAATTTAATTTTCGTTTGTATATGCCATATTTCCGAATTCTTTTATGTTTAATTATTGTATTGAGTTAAGGAGATGATTTCATAATTCGTGGTAATAGGACTTTAGCGATTATTTCAATCAAACAATACATATCAACGATAAATGTTTTTTTACAAATATTGAGACAATTTATAAATAACATCAATAAACAAAATCTTAAAAGAGTTAACAGTAAATTTCGATTATATTTTTCTTCTGATGTTTAAATTAACCATAACAGAAAATAATAAAATAATAATATAACAGTAACAATAAATAGCAATGCAAAATTAGGTACCCACAGTAAACACTAAACAAAATCACATTATGTTTACAAAACTTCAATAGTGTTGTCTCATTCAAACGCTATAAAAGACTGAAGACAGAAATCGAAAAATATACGCTCTCTAAAATGGAAGGTAATGCAAACAATCTTGATTCTGAAATTCCTCGTTAAAATAGGGTAATAGTTCTACATGGAATTTTACTTGATCGTACTTTTTAATGACTAGTTAATTAAGAAATTTGAATAAATAACGTGTTTAACTCGATGAAGTGTCATTGTGCTCCCTGAAGAAGACCCCCTTCACGTGTTGTGTACTCTTTGTCGAAGACTTCCACTTTAAGGTTGGTTTTATTTCATTTATTACTGTTGAATTTAAATATGTGTATGTGTGGAAGTATTACAATTATTTTTTGCTTCAGATAGCTCTGAAACTTTATAATTTATCGCTTAAAAAGGATGAACCTTCCAAAAGGGTGAAAATCCTTGACGTTAGGATTATAAAAGAGGCTGATACTAAAGCTGTTAATTTCAAATCTACAGATGAAATTACCCCAAATTCACAGTATGTGAATATGGATACCATCACCGAGGTATTTCCAAGACGTCTTTGCGTTTGTGATGGAAGTTGTGTCGAAAATGTTAAAGCTGATGATGAGGCATCATATAATAACGTTGAAGAAGCAGCCGAGCACCTAGCGAATAAACAGGAGGAGGAACCTGAAGTTATTGTTGAAAATTCATCCGAATCTCCTCTCAACAAACATGACCAATCTGGACCATTAACCCCTGAGGAATGGAATAATTTGGAAAAGGAAATGGTACGTGTGGTTGGGAAGATTGAGGATGATGAAGAAAAAAAATTAATGATATCTTTACAAAATCAGGAATACCGAATACACGATGAAATAACGTACCCCATAACAAAATCGTGTGCTAAATTTCTTTCTGTCGGTGTTATGCCTTTGAGAGATTATACACCGGTATTAAGAATCCACAACCAGCAGTTGACATCAGCTGTTTTGTTTGAATTGCAGGACTTTGAAGAATTTTTGAGTAAAATAACTAACATGTTATTGTTACTGTAAAATGTGTTAAAAGATGTAGTTCTGGAAGACCTTAAGCATAACATGGTGATTTTAATTCCACATCAAGTAATTCACTTCAAATCTAAGAACAGTAATGATGTGTATAAACCCTTATATTTAGCTGTTGATACTGTGAGAACTGTGATTGACTTAGGTGAACATTTGGTAAATTTATTGCAAGCACGACGTATTAAGCACAGATGTTATCCTGATCACAATATGTTTATTTTAAATGTAGCTTCATATATTATGAAGCATGGCTCTCAATAATAATAATGTAATTATTATTACTGAGTAATTAAGTAATAACTTCGACAAAATTTTGCTAGATATTGTAAAAAGATGGTATGAAAAAAAGCCCACTTTATACGAGATATGTTTTAAATTACCGTGTACAGTTAAAAAAGATGTAGACGAAAAAATAAGGTATTTTTTAGATCATAACGATTTTAATTATGAGTAAATTTAATAAATAAAAATTATAATATGTATATGCATTACTTAATAAAAATTATTAAAATAATATCTGACGACCTGTTATGCACTCTGCGTATTTAATAAATATTCATGCTAAGGTGTTCCATTTTAAAACAGTTCTTCTTCTTCATACACATCAGCTGCGTTTCTAAATCTAATAAAAATGGATATCAGTTTTAAGACGCTGTTTACCGCAATAATTGCCGGTCCTACAGCTTGTGGTAAATACACTCTGTATTTAACTTTCTACACCATTTAAAATCAATATGTGATATAAATTTTGATCGAATAATCTGGTCTTTTCGATGACAACGTATGACAAACGTGATGGTCTATGTTGATATTGAACGAAAATTCAAAAATTCAAAATCACTGGATGCTTGCTTCTAACAGGTGATTTTTTCGGGGCAATTAACTGATGAAATTCAGGAGTATGGACCTGGTAGCTATACTTCTGAATTTGTTAGTGGTGGCGATTCGAAAAATTATTCCTTCAACGGGGAAGCGGCGCGAACCCGGACGGCAGAGCGGCGTGAATCCGGGCGGCGCAACTTTAACTGCTGTAATCAACAATCACATTTCTGTGATGGTCAATTTCGATAATGTTATCAAATTCTGCATATACAAAGCAATTGATAGTTTCTTCTAAAGCAACGTTAAAACCCACTTCCAAAAGCAAACTTCCCTTTTTAATTAAATTCCAATGAGTTGTAGCGCCAGCTGATAAATTGGGTGTTAAGTCGAATGCTGCTAAACAGTATCCGCCAGGATAGTTCTCTCTGCATATATTGTTGCCTTCATTCAAAAAGTGAATTCCGGTTCCGGAAAATAAAGTATGATACGTGTTGACAAATAGTTTACTTTCACCCGCAAAATCTGGCTGAAGAGGTTTCGATGGTAGTTGGTGTCCGTCAACATAAAGACATAAAAAGTTTAATTTGTAGTTTTCAAAATTAAAAGGATTCAATTCGTGATGTCCATTAAACGCTCTGTTGGATACAAAGCCAATAATAACTCGTTTGGGTAATTGCCCCAAGTAAATATTATCTAAAGATTTGCCTTGAATTCCAGCAGGTAATGTTATAACTTTTATTTCAGTTCGCGTAATTGGATATTTCGCAGTTGTCATTTCAAGTGCTTTTGTGTGAGCCAACAAAACAGACGGAGAAATTTTCACTTTTCGAACCATTAATGTAGCATCCAAAATTTTCAATTTACCCCCTGTTTCTGACATTATAACAAAACCGTCTCGGGATCGTACAAGTTTCACTCTCATTTCCATACCGTTGATCAGAAATTTTTTTTGGTTAAACATATCACCATGTAAATGATCAATAAGATCAATTTGTTTGCTAACGTAAATTGTTTCCATTTCTGGAAACCCTTGTTTGTGTCATCTAGTCATCTTGTTTGTGTCAGCGGGTTCTCTGGAGAACCCGAAACAGTGGGACTCACGGTTGCCCCGTGAGCCCCACTGTTCTCAGAAAGGCGTCGTTTAGGTTTTAAAGGATTGTTGGTACCATTAACTTGGGTTGAACAGATGTGGTGGTAGGGATTTGTGTTTGAAATATTTTTTACTTTAGTTTCTCTTTTTGATTTTTGTATTTATTTGAAAATTAAAATATTACATCGCTTTAGTTAAAGTAATTAATATAGAATGTCATATAGAGGAAAAAATTATTTCGTAGATAATTACTATTATATTTTAAACGGCATTAGCTGAAGATCTCTATGTCATATATTTGGCTAGTATTGATTGGTCATATGTTGACTCTGTGTAAAGGAGAGAATTCGTTCTTCAAATTATTACTGCGGTTCCAGCGATGTTCGCTGAAGAAACTCTCCAGGTCCTATTTAGACTTGTATTTACTGTTATCAAGTTGGTGATACATATACATCCAAGTGAGTAAGTAAGAATATTGTTATTCTTAATAACAAATTAATTTGAGTTGTTTATATGTAAAATCACAAACACGCAATCACGAATTATCACAAAAGACAAAACTTAGACCTAGTTAACTTGCCAGATTATGTGAATTTTATTAGCGAGATGTTCATTTTCTCAAAATTTATCTAATCATGATGCGGGTGTGTTTGAGGCTGTAATAAAAATTGAAATATCAAAAAAAAATAATTGGAGTCTTATTGAGAAATGTTAATATTATATTTTACAAAATTTAAACTTTATGGGTTATTCGAAATTTATAATACACATTTGGAATTTCTGTTATCACTTTTTAGATATTGTAAATTTACACGTCTCTACAGTAAATATATATATAATCATGAAATTTAAAATTGTAATTTTTTTATTTTAGAATCATCATCTTATATTTTTTTAATATTAATAACTTTATGAGTAACATTTTTATGATTCTTATGACGACAAAATTTGATTTTGTTAATCAATTAATTAAATATGTTGCTCTCAATTTTCGAAAAACCTTATGACGTCAATGAATGTTATAGCTTAACAAATGTTTAAATTTTAAGTCCATTGTTCCATCAAAATACTTGCAAAACTAGTTGATAAATTAAAAACATATATATTAAAGTTTGTGTTAAAGTAAACAGATATGTATATCAAACATGGTTATGTTCAAAGATATTTATTCTTATATTTCACATATTATAATTACAAAATCGTATAGATGACACTCGTTTTTTCTATTACCTTTAAATACAGAGGTGGTTTTAGGGTATGAAATTGTAAAATTTTGATTTTAATAAAATTACAGAATGATTAGATAAATTAAATAAAACTCATATTATCGTATACATACTTTTCAATTGTCAGATAAATTTTGGTTTAATGCTCAAATATACTTGGAACTGAGATAATGTAAAAGATATTACCGACATATGCAAGATATTATAAATTTTGAATGTATAGGTTCAAAACAAGTAAGAAGGCGTACTCATAGAAAAAACTTGGTTCATTTTCACCTTCATTTACATTTACGTTAATATTAGTCCGTTCTCCAGGGGTTACACTATCATCGTGGTAATATGTAAGATTTGGTGATTTTGGAGAATCCTTAGTTGTTTAATTTTACTGATATTAAATTCTTAACTAAAGGTACCTAAAGGTCTTCTTCACGGCATAAACACATGACATCAAAACAATCTAGCCATAATGAGCAAAAAGTTTCCATAGATTTTTGAAAATAATTACCAGGGTACATTATTTAATAACATTTTCTCGTTTCAGAAGGTTCTTGGAAAGTGAGAGGTTATAGCATTACGGTTAGAAAATGTTTGAAAGTTGTGAAGGTCAAATGCATATTTTTTGATAACATGATCACCCTTCAGTCTTTTGCTGTTTTTGTACAAGGTTATCGATATTATATATCGATATTAAGCGTAAATATGTCCTCAAGTAAATATTTACATTTTGTAAAGTACTGTAGGTAAGAAATGCAGTTATAGTTATTTATTCTAATATTAATTATTTCATTCTTTGTTAGCAAACATATTACAAATCATTGAAAAATAGCGAATAATTTAAACATTTTAAACATCGAAAATACGAAATTTCACTTTCAATACTAACTTGTTATTTTGGTTTATTTTTATTGTAGATGAAATACTAGTTAGTCTTACTCCTAGTTTAATTTTTTCCTTTATATATGGTTTTAGAAATTATGTTTAGATTTTTAAAATTTTCAAAAGTTGTTTACAAGATACTGAAATAATTCTTCAAAAAGGTCATGTGTTTATTTATTTATAAAATGAGATACACACAAATAATTTTTATTACAATTTTGTCAATTTACAAATAAATACAAAATACTTGTTCATTTAACTCAATTCAATCATCTACAACACAAAACACATACTAAGTAATTTTCTAATTAATAATAATAGTAATAATAATAACTTAAAACTAAACTCCGATAATCCACTCACTCAACAACGTTTTCTGATTTAGTTTATAAAATAAACTACGTTACATAGTAAGATTCTACAACTTTTACAAAACTTATCAATTGGAGTGAATTTAGATTATACTTCATATCAGCAACTTTTATTCTATTTCTATATTTATTTTTTCTACTTTCATATCGACAGTTAGATATATCTAAATCGGTATTTAAAAAATTTATTACTTTTACACTATCGTTATACGCTGACAAAAATTGCGCTGTTTTACCTAAAATTAAATCAAAAGTTAAATCAAAAGTGTTTAATACAGTTAACACCAGAGTTTCAAAATTTGTAATGTTAGAGTGATCCCCTATAAAAACAATATTGAATTTTACGGTACACATTGAAACACATTTGTAATAGTTTGGCCACTCGGTCTTTTTATTTTCGTAACTTTTGACACATTTACATTTTTCCCTTTCATCAGGTAGCCCTTCAACATAAAAATCCATATCAGAATACTGTGATATTTTTCCACACAAGTACCCCAAATTCACCGGCAACAAAACATCTTCTATTTCTTAACTTTTGATGCTTCAGTTCTTTTGTCATCAGCTTAAACACTTTTATTTGATACTTGGATAAATTTTTAGGCACAAACAACTTGCTAATGTATTCTGTGTGCCCTGGTAAATTAGCAACATAGTCCAACACATCACTTGTAGAAGTTATTCTTGAATCCATATTCCTGCCGTGAAACAACACTACACTTAACTAAAATTTAAATAACCACTAGCACCTGGAGGTTATCGTCGAAGGCCACTGCTGAACTTATAATGGCATGCAATAATGCCAAGCGGCTTTTATGTTAAGAGAAACAAAGCTAATTTTCCACGGGGGCACTTTTGACAAAGCACAAACACAGTTTTACAACTGATAACTAGCATGCTTATTTGGCTTTTATATTTTTAGAGACCTTGATGATAATATTCAACGATGTCACATTTTTTTTTCCTAGGTGAACATCATGAGACATATTTACGCTATTTTAATGGCCTATAATTACCGAGCACATTAGTGCTATTTTTAATTACACTTTCACTACATTAATTTCCATTCTGCAGGGGTGAAAGTCATGTATTTTTCGATTTCTATCTTCAGTCTTTTACACTCTTTGAATCAGACAACATCGTGCTGCAGTTTTGTAAACATAATGTGAATTTGTGTTTAGTGTTTGCTGTGGGTAAGTAATTTTATCTTATTATTGTTGTTATTTATTGTTATTATTAATACCCGTTGCTTATATTTATTTTAAAATTTTCTATTTTCTACCAGAAGTATAATCGAAATTTACTGTTAACTTTTTAAGTTCTTGATTATTACAAATGAACACAAATATTGAAATATTGCAGTATTGTTATTACTTTAAATTTTAGTCTTATTTGGTTTTTATATGTAATTTGTATATCATTTTAAATTTTGCATATCACATACCATTTTTGAAATTGTTGAGTCTGTCTTAAAATTAAATTTCTGCATTTTCGAAATAACATTTTTGTTGTTTATTACTTGATAGTGACAAATTGCTAAGTTTATTGCAAATAAACATAAATAAATACATAAATATTAAATTATTGTTGTGTCTTAAAATCAGATTTTTTTTGTTATTTATTACTTGATAACGACAATTTTGATTTTATCAGTTAATCAAAATGTTACTTTCACATTTCAAACAACCTTGGAGCACTATGCCCTCACTTCTTCAACTTTCAAATAACCTTGTGACGTCAGTGAAAGTCGCTGAAGGTCATTAAGAGGTAATTAAAATGCAAAATTACTTTCGCTTTTCAAACAACCTTGGGGCACTATGCCCCTATTCCTTCAACTTTCAAATAACCTTGTGACGTCGATGAAAGTCGCTGAAGGTCATTAAGAGGTAATTAAAAAGCAATTAGAAAGTTGAAGGAGTGGGGGCATAGTGCCACTATAACTACTGGCGTCCTTTCCCTTCACAATTATATGATTCAGAATTTCTTCTAAATATTGCGGCGCCTCCATAAAGATTTGTTCATCAAGAAATCCATTCAAATATGCTGTTGAAATATCGAACTGTCTAATTTTCATG
>QDEB01066834.1:0-10035 GCA_004193795.1 Asbolus verrucosus
TAATGAAGGGGGGCTGTGCACCCACCACAACCCTTTGAGCTACATTGCCCATTAACGAACTTAGATCTAAGAATTTAACAAAGAATCCGTACTCAAAATTTGAACTCGATAGATCAAACCGTTCTCACGCTATCGACGTGATGTCCTAAAGGACGAGCGAGCGAGTCACATGGACAAGATCAATAGGGCTTCTCGCTAATGCTCATGCGCTAAAATCATTTACCAAAATATTGTTATGTGAATAATGTTTTTTGAGAATCCTTTCTAATTCTGAAAATGTAAAAATATGCGGGATATATGAAACACGACGATGAAAAAAGAGGAAAAGCACGAAGAAAAAAAAGAAATAAAATAAGACAAAAAATACAAAATCACTAATAACTGCCGGTATCTAATTAGTTACGATAAAAACTGGATAGCGGAGGAATTAATATTTGGGCTGGCAAAAGCGGCAAAAACAGCAATAAAAATGTTTTATTGTTATTATTTATTATCATGTTTTCGTTCAAGGCCGCCCGGAGTACAGATCCTAATTCAGGACCTACACTGACAAGTACGTTCGGGCAGGTGTTTGTTTGATTTATGGCATAACCCAGAACCATGTTCGTTTTATGTCATTCGGGCCTCCAGTCTTGAAAAAAACCTCCCAAATTGCGAAATTTAATTCGATTCCGGCTCACAATATCAACGTTTAATTTTTAATTATACGCCGCAGAGATTATAAAACCGTAAAATCGCAAATGTAATCGATCCGAGTAAAAGTAATACGGGTTTAATAGTTTTTGACAGTCGTATATAAAAATTAATTTTATATAATTAATCACTGCTCCGATTATGCAACCTGGTTAAATATTGCTTGTGTGCGACATACATTAATAAATTAGTAAAATCAACGAGAAAAAAGTCTCAAATGCGAAATTAATTAACCGATAGATGGAGTGGAGGACTCGGCAAGATGCGCGCACATATTTGCTGTGAAAGTGCTGATGCTCGAAAATTTTTATTTAAGCCCTTTCCGTGACTGGCGTTTTGTTTGGTAAAAGGTGGCGCGGTTTTGAATGTCACTGGTAGAAAAACGTCCTTCTCGATTGAGAGTTATGAATCATAAATAAAAATTCAAGAAAAGAAAAAACTGAAATATACAAATTACATTGTTGTGGGCTGTAAACCGATCGATCATGTTCGATTTTATAACTTGGGAAAGCTGCAAACACATAACATTTTCTTTATTTGATGTGCGAAGGTCATTTTGACCATTTCTAATAATTGTTTTAATCTTCGCTTATGCTGTGTGTATTAAACAGGTGTCGCTTTGAATGTCGCCGGAAGTGCTATCAGTTTCTTAACTTTCCCCCATTAAAATTCGTCATTTATTTTTTCATTTACTTCAGTTTTTTTTTGACACAAGTAACAATTACTTAAGGCCCTTTTGTATTTAAACTTTAACAAAAATATAATTTAAAATAAATATATGATTTAAAACTACCGTACCCTTTTTTCTCTTTATTAATATGAATCGAAATTTGCCATAAACAAAGAAATAATAGAATCATTGTATTTGTAATCTGGATATAATTGATGGTATTCTTTTCCAAATATTTAATATTTCATCTGGATTAACGCAGTGTAAAAATATATAAGATGTCTCATTTACATTATATTGAAAAAAATCCGATTTTGTGAAATTTAAACTGTAATGACATACATTTTATTTTTCAAAAAATTCCATTTTTTCTCATTTAAGTCTAATGCGAAGCTAATTTTTACAAAAAAAAACTTAATTGTTAAATTTTTTTTCTATTGCATAAAATTTTCTATAAAAAGCTTTTCTAGAACATTTGATAGAACATCTTATCTAAATCACTCGGTATACAAGCTGAGCCAGGTTTCATTAATGTCAATAAGAGATAACTTAAAAATGACAACTGTCCAGGTTTCTGTTCACAGGGTATTTTCCACATTAATAGATGAAAAAACCTAGAAGATACATACAAAAGAGTAAATAATTGACCAAAAAAAACAAAAAAAGCAATCGAGGCAGAAGGGAAAGCATTTTAATAAAATAAAAAGCAAAACAGTCGTTATGAAAAAAACATGAAAGAATTTTATAAAGGAAGAAAAAACAAAAAAATACGAATAATGAAAAATCGAAAAATTTGTTAGAAAGTGAAACAAAAAATATTGTCACTTGTGTTAAACGTGATTTTAACAAAACAATATCTCTCTTTGCATTATATTGATAGCACATTATGATATATGATATATTTTTGCTTATTTTCTAGAAAAACTTATAAATTTTCTTTCCAAAAATTGTGTTCAGATTTTTACTTTTCTTCAAATAAGATTTAAGTTATAAAAAGCTAAATGGTTTATTATGTTTTTTATACTTTACTTCTCTATTATAAAGAATTAATTTATAAATTCTGGATAAAATTTTTAATTTTGATAAAGTAAAATATTATGTGATTACAAAGAAAAGGTAAAGGAAAAACATAAACATAAATGTGCAGAAAATGACCTGACAGAAAAAGAAATGGAAGAATAAAACAAAAAATACTGAAGCACGTAGAAAAAGAAAAAATTCAAATAAATATTATTTTTCAAAATGTAAAAAAATAAGGAAAAAATGTGAACAACAATGTTACAGTTACATCAAAGACAACTTAACAGCAGCTGACCCTGAATTAACTGTCTGTTTGTGATTATATAACTTATGTAACATTGTTCTTTGATTTGTATGGACATAACAGGACTTGGAATAGTTGAAAGATCTGATTATACGCGTTATCAAGGAAAATACGTATGGGCGGAAATAGAAATATAAACAAAAAATAATTGAAAAAAGCTCAAAATAAAAACACATGAAAATAAAAAACTGCAAGATGAGTCGATAGAGCAAAACAGAGGTATCCAAAAGTTCTGCGTCTATCCCGAAGACCACACATAACCGAAACATAAATAATGATTGCCATTCACAGAAACCCACTAACCCATTTATTATCCGAGTGATACTTGAAACTCCAAGTGGGTGGAGTCCATCACGCTGCCTTCGAATGCGAAGAATTCACAAGAACAATGAAATTACCAAACAGTGTCTCTTTGAGTAACATCCATAAAATGATTTCTTTACGTAGACAAACATCACGATCTTAAAATAACTCACAATTTGCTCAAATAGTGCAATTACGGATTGTTCTATTATGTTGATAGCTCACGTTCAAGTTCTTAACTGTCAAGGTTACTCTTCTAGATTGTGGTTTTCTGAAAAGATTTATACCGACTCCTACGTGCAGCATGCAATTTTCCATTGTTGTATATTAGCCAAGGTCGGATTACGCCCTTTAACATCCGACATATAAATAACAATCTGATTCGATTTAAATATCCTATTTGTGTAATTAAGTCTTAACCTTTCCCGAAGGAAGGAAAATTCCTCTCCATCATAATGAAGCTGTTATTGTCCAATAAAATTAGGACGGCAGTTTAAATTAGTTTTCTGGCATAGGAAGAGCTTCGATGTTTCGACATTTTTCTGGCGATGTTTATGTAAATAACGTAATAATATGTAAATGAACTTTATTTTTAACTCGTACTGGTTTGTTGCATAAAATCAAACGATGATCTTCGGCATAATGTTATGCATTGATGCCTCTGCAACAGATCTGGAATTATATCGGCGCACTTAATGTAATGCACATTTACGTCTCAATTTGCATCTAAATGTGGGTGAAACTTCGATAAATACGTCGGTTACACAAGCGTGAAATTTTAGTGTGAAATTACGGACGTGCGACAATTCCGCAGAAAAACCTAACCAAATTAGCCAAACGCGAAAAACTCAACTTTTCCAGTGAAAATCTTCAGACGAACAAAAACAAAAACTTTCTACCGTTCGTTTCCGTTTAGCGACAAAATTTATTGAAATCGCCAATTTTGAAATTTATTAAAATCGTTCTTGCTTGAGCAAAAACCAATCACGGTCAACTAGACTAACAATAACAGTCTCGGTCCGCTAAGGACAGTCGGCAACTTTCCATTATAAAATCCGCTCTTGTATAATATGTCTTGTATTAAAAATAATTCGCTAAGGTCGGCATCCAGCAATGACAAATTCTCCCGAGGAGGCCGGGCGGATTAGAAAAAGCAAACCCACGCCAGCTCTTGCGCAACCCATCGCCCATCGGCCCAATTGTCAAAACCGCGTCCGCAGCTCCGGTGAGGACGGCGACGAATTCAAGAATAACCGCTTCTCTGTGTACGTACCGCTCAAAAGCTGTGTCGAAACGGTTACATTCGTAACCGTAGGCGTTACCGCAATTTCGTAACAACTTGTGCCCATGTGGGATACGGAAATGAGGCGGTTTTCGGCCGATCTGGAAACTTTTCAGAAACATGACGCAATTATGCGAAGATGCATCCTGTTCGGCACGGTCCGGCGATCACGATGCAACTTCTCGCAGTAATTCCATTATTGTCGACGGTTTGCGAAATTAAGGGTTAGTGTCCTAACCTGCCGTTAAAGTATGCACGAAGAACTCTCATTGCACCACTGGAGCCGAATTAAATGGCCGGTCATTAGTTTCATTACGCGAGCACGAAGCACTTTACGAAATGCTGTCCGAGTACATACGTTTCGTCCTTGATCTATTGGGCTTCAGGATTATTTTGCACACATCATACGAGCGTTATTTGCGGCGTGCCACTTACCTACTTTAACATATTGATACGTCAAATCGAGTGTCAAAAACGAGCGAATTTTAACGGCGGAAGGCCTCCGTCTTTGAAATTTTGCGAAAACGTTAACCTCAGAAGTGAACGCGAACAATGCTAAATAACGGACGGTGCAGTTTCTGGCCTAATTAAAGCTTGAGCAACGAAGATCCACCGAAGGATCTGCATTCTCCAGTTGGCCGAGGGTGAAAGGCTAAACGTTCGAGATTCGCAAGAAAAGTTCGCGTTTTTGCAATTATTAATTGAGCTTCGGGTGGTTAGACCCACCACCACCATCACATTTCGCCACGTATATTGATAATATACTTTTAATAGTGCGTAATTGCCGCCGTCCTGCCGCACTGTAATTATCATTTTGACGCCCTAGTGTTCAAGGTGTGATCAACGTTAAGACAATTTTGGACCATATGACATGAACATAATAACAATTTTAACAATTAAATTTTATTTTAAATTTAAGGTGTTTCATAATGTACTATACCCGTAGCTGAAATAACAAACGGTAAAACTGAAATTTTTTCAAGATTCCATATATTTTTAATTGCAATAGAATTGATATGGTTTATGATTAAATTATATTTTAAAGGCAGTTGTTGAATAATAATTTTGGCAAACATATCATGTCTTTTTTTGTCGGTTTGTGGCAAAAGAGAGCAAAATGAAATGATGTTTTTATTTTTGTTTATATGTTATACGTTATTATTATTGTTGTATAATAGTTTATTTATGAGCGTTTTTTCTTATGTAACGGTAAATGAAGCAACCAGGCAATCAATCAAATCGAATGAACTATACAAGAATGGTGAGATGAAGGTGTCCCACGAGAATCACGCTTATTGCGGGAATTACGATGGAAATGTTAAAACCGTTAATAAATCTTAATACCGGTGGTCATTATTCGGTACACGAGGAACCGAATTTCTGCACAGCCGCGTGATTTATGGTGTCGTGTCGGTTTGAAGGTACCAGGAGGTTCGGTATGGGACGGACTATCTCCATTCAAGTTAAATTAGATACAGTATTTGAACGTGAAATAACAAGAAAAAACGAAATAAACTGTAAAAGTGGCAAAAGTAATAAAATAAAAGGTAAAATTGATAAAGAATAAAAAAAAGAAAAAAGATAAAATTGTAGATTTAGGAAAAAAAACACGGAATTATGAAAGTACAACGAGAAATAAAAGATGAGACAGAAAAAAAACACCAAAAAAAATTGAAGAATTCATGTACCTACAGTAATCTCAAGTCTTACGATACTGAAAACATGTTGCATGAGCATAGAAACTACAAAGAATAAGAAAAACATTTTTTTAATAAAAACGTAAATACGGAACATATATAAACTGAGGTTAAAAAACATCAGAATGCAAAAGAAAAGTAGCAAATAACATAGCATACCAAAAGAAAATAGTAAGCAGTAGAAAGAAGAAAAATAAAAAGTAAAAATAAATAATAAACAGTTTATTTATAAAAAGCCATAAACTTAGAATACAAAAGTAGAAATACAAATACAAAAGAAATAAATAAATAAAAATAAGAAGAAAAAATAAGAATATAAAAAATGAAGAATAAAACAAACAGAAAAGAAAATTAACAATAAAAAATTATAAACAAGAATTTTAAAAAAGAAAAAGATGGGAAGTCAGTAAAATGAAAAAATAGAAATAAGACGATATGATAAAAGAAATAAGGCTAAATAAAAAAAGTACAACCTTGTCAGGCGTGGTTAATTTTGAAAAATTAAATAAGTAATAAAGAGCAAACGCAATAATTTTTAAAAAACTAAATGGCCGATGTGTTCTAATAAAATATTTTGTCATGAATTGAAGAAGTAAGGAAAGAAAAGAAAATGGAAACAAACACAAAAGACATAGTAATAACAAAGAGGAAGATTTTGATTTTTTTTATAACATAAAAAGCAAAAGTACGAAAAATAAAGAAATAAAATGTGAAGGCTTTAAAAATAAAGAAAATGAGAGGTAGAAAACATGTTCAGAAAAAATAGTAAACTATGAGCTCGAAATTTAAAACAAAAAAGAATGTTTCAAACAGTGAAGATTTGAAAAATTGTAAATAATAATTAAATAATAACGAAAAACGTATAAAAATGTAGTCAAATGGTGTAAAAACAATAACAAGAAGAGCAGTAATAATTTTCAACACATTAAGTATCGGTCATTATACCCCCTCCGTTTGTGAAAGCGTTATGATCTTGAAAAGTTTGTGCTAATGTCATAGTTAATATCATTTATGCTGTTTATTACTAAATCTATTGTTTAGAAAAAATACTTTAAATAAATCTAATTTTGCAATAAACCATCTAATGACATTAAGCATTGCCCCACAAATGATTCAAGACTACAACGTCTTCATGAGAATAGCATTTTTAACTTCTATAGGTACAGTCTTCTGTTATTATTTACTTTTTTTAAATTCTTTTCTTTCTTTTTATTGATGTTTTCTATTATTAAATTTCTTCTATTGATTTTTTTCAGTTTATTCTATCATTTTCTTTCTTTTTCCAATTTTTTTGTGTTTTTTCAATTAATTAATGGTTTCTCTTCTGATGTTAAATTTTCACAATATTTTGATGTTTAACATAAATTTTAAGTAATTTGGATAATTATAATAAATTCAACTAAATTCCACGGATTCACATGTTTCATAAAGATTCTTCATATTTTAATGTCAAAATAAATATAAAATTTGATAAAGTCAATAATAAACTTTACAAACAAGTGTTGAAGGTGTCAATTCCATAGTTTATTCTTATTTTACTTTTATTTTGTTGCATTTTTTTTACTTCAGATTAAAAACAGATTGGAAACTATCTGAACAATTTATACACACTTTCTAATAAATTCGAAAATAAAAAATTTCTCCTTAAACCATTTTCAGTTTTCTTTAATTTAAAATAAATAAAAAATAGACAAAACATATTTTTGAATAATTGTTTTTTGTAAAATACTTTATAAAATAACAGTTTTAAGAAATTCGAATTTTTTCTTATAAGTCAGGGCATTAATTTTCTTCTCTCACCGTGTATATTACACTAGAGTGGAATCACTTATGAACCTCAATTATCCAGTCGTTCAAATCGATAGTGCGTGCCTGTTTTGTGGTAAAATTAAAATTCAAAGCCATTTTTATCGTCTTTTATAGAAAGTTGCTTTCGGTCGTAACTGCAAATTCTTCAGATCGAACAGATACATTAATAAATATTTCTTTTAAAACGGCGATTATGAGTATTTTTATAGATAACTCGTCGGTTTAAGCAATTATCCCCAGCTTTCCTTTCTAAACGCGTGTCGATGTCGAATTAAATCGGGAAAAAAATAGACAGACCTATGACTGTGACGCATATCTTAATCGATGCTTATACGAGCACAGACGTTTAACCCAATTAATTAAAATCAATTTATTATCTCGTCCGACCGAAACCGGCACGATTTATAGTCAGTACATGCGAAATTATTTCTTTTTCCACCCACACTGTAGATATTAATATGATAATCAATTTTTTCGATTTTGACTTTCTAATAAATCGATGTAAAACCGAAAAAACGCTGTAAGCCACCTTCGATGCGGTTAAAATTAGCAAACAGACATTTTAACGTGTGAAATTGCTTATTTAACATTGATCGAAAATAATAAAAAAGAGTTAAATGAAACGGATAAACGATTGCGTGACAGAAACGTTTAGCCCGGTTTGAAATATTGGGCAGCCATTATGGCTTACGGGGCGATTAATTGAGATATTGCCATTCTTACTGAAAAAATGGGCGATTAAAAATTAAAATTTACGGGTGCGGCCTTGATCTTCAGCGACATCAATTTTTTTGCGGCGCTGATTAGATTTACATTTTTAAGCTATAAATATCAACACTTTTTCTTAATTGCCTCGACAGAGAGAGAAATTACACGGTTTTGCAAAAAAATTTGAGGAAAAGTGTAAACTGACACTTCGTTTCCGCCGAACAAGAAAATTATGTCATTTGTTTTGCAAAGTTGCAACAAACAGACCTTTACAATGAAGAATACACTGACAGAATTTAGAAATACCAAACATTTTCATTCAAAACTCAAAAAAAAAATCTCAACGTCGACTGATGCAATACTTCGGGAGAGTGGCACTTCTATGGAATATTCTAACAAAAACAAAACTACTTTTATGGTAGTAACACAACCTGCATCTAAACTGTGAATGACGTAACATAGATTACTTGTAATAGATACATACATGTCAAATTGTGTTCTTATAGTAAAACAGTATTTTTGTTTTGTTATACATTAAAAAAAGTTGTTCCAATTAACGCATTCTATTACCAGTTAAAATTAATGTACTTATTTCTGGGACACCCGGTATAATAACATTGATTAACCTATACTCCTAGGTTAATCAATGATTATAGGTAGATAGGTATACGTAATTTTAATCAACTAAACAATTTCATTTACAAGAGGATATATCAAACTACAGGACATGGACAAACTTTTCCAACCATAAAAGAATGCTACGGTGTTTTATCGTTGTAATATACAGGATGTCCCAACTATCTGAGATCGTTAATTATTAAGGAAATGCAGTTTTCACGACACAGACTGAAAACACTTTTATGTATACAGGCTGGTCTATGACACTGATATACCAGTCACGCCTTTCTTTATTTTAGCAAATTTTAATAAATCAGTTAAAAACGAATAAATATATCGGTTTAAATAAACTTTAGTTGTCAGCTTCTGGAGATTTATAGAAAACAATAATAAAACTTAGTGAACATTTTTTTGACATTTTTGCACTTTAGCAAACACTGCGTAACTAATTTGATTATTAATTTATACAGAATATCTAATCGATTTTATATTTAAAAAGACATACATAATTTTTACAATACTCAAAAGATCTAATAAAAATGTTATTAATGGATATTAATAATTAATGAATTTTTTACAAATTTTAAAAACGTTAGTATTCCAAAATTTTTCTAAAAGTTTATATTGAAGTTTTCAATATGTTTTCAATATGAACTTAGGACGAACTGTAAAGTACATGATGGTACATTATGTTATTCCTTTACTTAATACTTGGATATTTTTAATATAATGAATAATTATAGACTTCATAAACATTTTTAAAACATATGTACTTGATATATTATATTTAACTAAAAAAAAATTTTTTATTTTGTCTTAGCTCTCATATGTAAAGATATAAGGTGTTTTTAAGGTTAATACTTTAACTTAAAAGAAATCTTTTTCAAAATTTGTGCTCATTTTTTAATTATGTATTTCAAAAAATTTATCC
>QDEB01066886.1:0-17063 GCA_004193795.1 Asbolus verrucosus
CATTGTTGTTACTCTGTTAATTCATTTTTTACAAGAATATTCGCTTCGGTTAATTTTGATCTACCTGTTTTCACTTAAGCCGATTATAGTGATTGATTATTTGTTAAAGCATCAACATACACTTTTTACTTGGGATTTTATGTAAGTGATGAGCTCCTCGAAGTCTCGATTAATTTGCGTGAATTCTCTTCTTATTCATCACGAATAATCACACCTGACATCAGTTAGTAATGCAATTTTTTACCTATACCATGCGCTTCTTGCTAATGCTCGTGTGCTAAAAAAATGGAAGGAAATAATTTTAGCCAATAAATCTTGAAATGAGGTTTTAAAAGTAGAATTTTTTACGTAACAATTACCCGACGTATTTTTCAATTAATTAACAAGAGAAATCAACAAATTTGAATTAATTTTTATAGCACTTATTTAATGGCGCCTGCATTAATTTTTAAACTCATTCTTTTTTTTGCCTGTGCATCATTTATCTTTTTTTTTAATTCTAATTTCTTCCGGTGTGTGGTAGTGTAAATACCACTAAATATTCAAATTATCACTTTGTGCAAAACTCAATAATTCATAGGCGCCGATCTTGTGGGGCAACAAAGCAAAAGCTCCACATATTCAATCACATGTCAATCACCCTTTCTACTCTTACTGTTTCCTTTTAGATTCTCATGTTATCTCAAATGGGCTCCACATAGAAAATTTTTTCAAAGTAGTCGGCGGCAAGATGACATCAAAATCAAAATCTAATTTGCTCAGTTCTATACATTAAACAATAAATTCAGTTTTCAACTGAAAATTAACAAAAACACTCTCCAACTGGACTCCTTAAGGTCGTGTTGCATGACATAACAGAAATTTGACAATGCATGTTTTAACTGCTAAAATGAATTACAAAATCCAAATCGAAGTATTTCTGGTTATTATTGGTGTATTTTGTCGAAATAGTACTTCGACTGCGAGTAAAACAAAATTTCGCTTGGCCCCATACTTCGGACGAGACTGATATCAAAAAGAATGTAAATTTGTTTGAGTAAGTTGAAATGTAACCATAAAACCGTAAATGCACTTGAATACGTTCCAGACGAAAAGTATCATGTTACAAAGCCAAACACCGCTTACTCCATTAAAGATAATATATGTTCTCCATAAAAATAAAAAATAAACTTGCATAAAGCATTCGTGCAGATACTCTTATTAATTATTAGTAAATAACTCATACAGGAAATATGCTGATATGTAAAAGGAAATATTAAGAAACCGTTAGGAAAAAAAATCTTGTACAACACAGCCTTAACCCCGTTGTTATTTTAGTGCACTGCAATGCAGATTTCTGGATAAATGGGATTTAGGAATTTCCGAACATTTGCCAACGATTCTTAGAAAAGTCGAGGGTAGATAATCTTAACTAACTTAATAATTCTTAATGCAAAGCGAACCAATTATAAAAATTGAGCGCGTAAGGAATTTCACCTGATGTGAAATGCTTCCATAATAATCGAATTTCCATCCTTCAAATGGCTGCAACCGTAAAACGTCTGAATTTGTTTACTTTCTTTTAAAGCGTTTTCACAATGCCTTGATAATGTCATAAATTTGAAATGCTTTTTCAGCAAAGTCACTTTCCACGTAAACAGTGTTAATTACTACAACAATCTAACTAAAATTTTTTCATTAACATCTGTTTAAACGCTAAAAAGCTACGACTTGTATCTTGTATCGATTATAAGCCAGATATTAAATTCAGGTGAATGCTCAGAGACTCCAACGATGCGTACGAAAGGCTGGCATGATAAACATTTGCAGACTGACATCGAGAAGCGTTTACTGCGCACCACAGTGGCGTATCGTCAAGGATCTCACAAATAATTACACAATTGATCTTGCATATCACAACTCTAGGAACGCCTTTTTTATTCAGCAAACACATCACGTATTCTTCGCATAGGTTGTCCGTTATTGTGCTGATATATTATAATACAGATTTGCTGATTGCATGAGAACTTATTTATGCAAATTGAAAGGTGTTCATTCATATCACTTTTACTGAACAGACCGACATATTGTTCCGTAACTAATCTTGTATGCGTACTTTTTTGCATAAATATTAACAAGGATAAAGCGGCCGTGAATGTTGGCGTAATTAATTATACGCACTTAAGTACGCATGTCACTTATTCGGCGTCGACAATAAAATTTTTAATAAGAAATAAATTTCTCCTTTCACTCATGACTGACAGGTACACTTAATTTACATTAAAGTAGTTTAATAATTATAATACGCCAAACAAGACATTAAAGAATTTTAATAAAATTAAAAGATTTGCAACGATTCGAATAACTTCATTTTATTGTTGGAGTAATTGTTTTATGTTTTATAGCCACAAAAGAAAATTAGACACGCATTGAGAAAGCGTAAATCTTTCGCTAATTAGAGACCGATTTTGATTTTACATCGATTCACGCCCACTGAAAATTTCTCCTATCGAAGCTATATAGCAAAAACTTACTCGGAATGTTATTGTAACATTTTCTTAACTGTTGGACTAATTTTTTATATGTTATTATTAATTCTCGCCCTTCTATTTAGTTAAACATATTTGAAAATAACTTTCTACTTAGTTTTAATGAAATTCTCGTTTACCTACTTTTTATGTCAATTTGCTAACGTCTGTTCTTTGCGGTTTTACGGGATTCTAAAAAACAGTTACAATTAAATTCGAAAATTTTTGGTAATTACTGTAACTTTGCGTAAGTATTACCGCAAGTTAAATAATGTGAACACATAATAATATTATAATGGTTCAGTCACGACTGTTACAATGAAAATTGTTTCGTGATGTACTTAGCCGCTTTATTTTCACGAAATGCATAGATTTTTCATGATCAAATAATTTCATAAACAATCAACGAAAATCATTTACTGCTGTTTCTCGTAATCGTTTGTACTCTGTATACTGCGATACTTTTTAACAGACACGTGCATCCATTTATCATCTCAATGATAATTAGATTTGATGCAACGTCTTGTCGATAACAATTCAACTGGAACTTTTACATCAAAGTGACCTACTATAAAACATTCGACTGATACACCTCATATGTAGCTGCGGATGCTAATTAAAAGAGCTCCCAACTGACAACAACTTTAAAATGACAGTGGAACTCGACAAATTAATTGATTAGTTCAGAATATGCTTCACAACATCTGCAATAAGAGTAGGTCAATATGATCTTTGCAAGAACTCAGAACGCACAGTGGAAGATATCAGAGAGTGCGTAATTTGTGTTAATGTATTGACGTCATACATCGTTTCCGGTTTATTTTCACCTGCAACCTGTAGCGTTGTGTTTTTGACATAATTTTATAATAACAGTGAGAGAGGATCCAAAAAAATATATCCTTAATTCACTTTTTGACGAAATGATTTACAGTAAGGTTGCAATTTTTTATATGCAAATACTAATAACATTTTAAAAATCGACACCGCTAACAAGTCAAAATTTAGATTTGTGTAATAATTAAATTGTAATGACAAACATTTTGCGGCCTCAAAAAATAACACAAGGAAAAAAAACGTGATTTACATGATAAATCTCCAAAATTATAATATGAGTAATAGATCATTCAGTTCACTTAATTGTTACAATTTAATATTGTCTGCATTATCAAAGAAAAAGACTGAATTTTTGAAAATTATAAGTGACACTTCAAGAAAAAAATCGTTCTGTAATCAATGGGAGCTGAAAGCTTTGCTTACAAATTAAAAAGCTAAGAAAAAGTTGTTCCAACTGAAGGATGAAATTAAATAAATTGTGAAAATTGTTTAAAAAATAGTTTTTATAAAAAAGGTACACAAAAATTACAATTTTTTTAATAAAAATGTGCAAAATAATTTAGAAAGCAGGAAAACGAGATCAGATGAAAAACGTATTGTTCCACATAAATAAAATACCGTTTATTTCCTGAACATTGTTTTAGTACCCATCACCTGTGAAATTAATTTTTGGCAATAAAACTTATTAAAATCAAGGAAAACTTCCTTTTTGTTAATCGTTAATAAATAATTCGTATTTTGAAGTGTATTTTTTTTTTAATTAATAACGTAAAAATTTCAAACGTGCGCTTGAATTATTAAAAATTAATTAGTGTTGCTTAGTTCCTCTACAAAGAGAAAATTTGCTCACTGAATAAAATTCAATTTAATTGAATTATATAACTTCAAAAGGTAACTTTATGCGTCCTAAATAAAATTTGGATAATTAATGTTTCACAATCTGAGTGAAACGAAATAAAAATGTAAAATCAATTTTTAGTAGGTACGCATTTTTAGGTGAATATAGGAAATTTCACAGCTAGCGTAGCACATCAAAAATTCGTTACTTAATTGGGTATTCTGTTGCACCATATACTTTTCTTGTGCAACACCAAAAAACTGTTACGGCCATTTGATTTTTTAACAAACTGACACCTTCACGGCAGAGAGTAAAAATTGCATGTGCACTTAAAACTTCCAGTTGTAATCATAATCATCAACATCACCATTAACACAACTACAAGAATAAGGTCGTTTAGTTATTGTTGGCTATATAAAAAAGCGACAAAAAATAATTATGTAAAGATTTTGTCCCAGTTCAATAAATATTGTTTCCAATACCAATCAGAAGTTTTGGCAGACAAAACCGTCGCAAGAAATGTAAATCTACATCTAAATATTTAATCATTTATTCAATCATGCATTCGATCTGTGACCGCAAAAACTGTTATCTTCCTGTTTAAAATGTTGCAATAAAGAAAGTACAACAAAATTTTAAACAATATATAAGATCTGCTGTCATTGCTATAAATTATTATCCATCTGATTTTAGTTTATTAGAGCAATTTTTGGAGCTTATCTGCTGTGCGTTATATAACGTTACTTTCGTGCAAATTTTATTACATTTGCATAAGTTACAAAATCAATTTGTTGAGGCCCAGTTTCCCGCCAAAACTCGTGTTTTATTAAGAACAAAAAATGTGCTTTCGGCAGTGGACTAATATGGTCGTAAGAAAATCTGCAACTTTTATGGAATAATTGCAAAGTGCAAGACTTCGCAATGAATTTTGCAGCAATTCTATCAATTTACGTAATATACCTTGAAATGTATTTTAATCAGGATTAAAATATGTATCGGTTTCTTACATCATGCAAACAACACTTTCTAGCTTAAATCACGCGTTCATTTTTTACAAAAATCCGCGTTCCCGTAGTATTAATTATGATTACTCTTGTACTCACTGCCAGTACGAAAATTCCAGTTCACTACGCTTTCACTGTACTAGACCCAATAAAACTCTATGTTCATTATTATATTGTTATGGTTTCTTATGCAAGATTTATCTTGTTGCCACCCAATGAAAAACTTGTCCTACTTAAAAGCAATTCATTAAAAAGTTTGTGTTTAAATTACTAAATGATTAAATGCGAGCATTACGATACCATGGAATAATAATGCAGTCACTCAAACCGAGACAGCATTTCTGCCAAGAGGCAAATTGGAACTCGTGAGAAACAGAAGATGTACTCTGCTTTAAGATTTTTTTTTTTATGAAAAAAAGGCCAGGCCAGTCTTTTGCATAATTTAATTTCCCAATATTAGTCAATTTTAATAGATCCCAGACTAAACGATGCAGTACTTACTTAATAAGACTTTCCAAAAATCCTCTTTTACCTATAAAGTACAAAAATATTTTTAAAAATTGCATAAGCACAATTAATTGTCTTTCTGAATAACACATTTGATTGATCTTTTTAGTACAATATTTAGTATAATGTCTTACAGTTACCAGGTCCTCATTCTAAATGTTTTAAGCTAGTTATTGTCTCCAGTCAACACAAAACGAAATTTCTATTAAAAACCTAAAGCAATGGTTTTTCAAGCGTAATCAGATTATTTATAACATAACATTTAATTAATTTATTTTTACACCTTCACTAAATTATAAAAAGCGAGTTCTTTATATGTTGGAAATCTGTATAATTCTTAACATTTAATTTTGAAGTTCAAAATTATATGCTGAGAGGTTTAATAACAATTTACTAGATTTTTTCCTGTTGCCTACGGATTTGGAAATAAAATTAATTCTAAGATTTGTAACAAAGTATATGTAATAAAAATCTAAATAAATTATTATTTCAAAATCTTAAAATTTGAATTCCATCTTTAACAGATACACACCATGGCAAGTACAGATTTCAGTTAGTGAATCATATCTCGTTACCGCCTTTGGATTCAATTCGTTCAGCACGTGTACAATCACCCCTTTTCAATACCTTTAAATTACTCGCTCACTCCTTACCCAATCTAGTTTTCAATTTTTCAAATTAGCAATAGCATTCGCAACCTGACTTCAACAAAACTTCACTTCTACTTCGGCTGATTCAGCAAACAACAAAAAATTACAACGATAAGTAATCATTACGAAGCTGTTTAATACAACGCTTTGCAAGTAACAAAAAGATAACTAAATTACTAGTCCAAAGATTGCCGGTCATTTTTTATCAACCATTTATCTTTTTTCTTCAGGTTTTTATAAACATACCTGTTATTCTTTAATATTACATAACGCTTCGTCTGCTGTAGTTTCTGGCAAACGACAAATTTGAAATGTTCTTACTAAACCAAGATATGTATTATTCTGTTTCATTTTACAAAACTTTTGTGAAGGGAGAAATTTTAAAAAATTTAAAAACATTTCACGTGAATAAAACACGAAAAAAATCTAATTATATCGATAGTTATGAGATTAATGTATTTTTTTAATTATAATCATTATTCTAATGCATATGTATTTGTATATTTTCTCATTTTATAAATATCGTTACTAAGAATGTCTTGATTTATGCATCTGTTACTTTCCTTGCATTAAGTATTATCTCGAATCCATATTTCTTCTTTTCATGTAAGTTCAGACATAACTGAACTAACTTCTATTAATTCGAATTAATTAAAAAGCTCACCGATTATCTGTTACTTTAATTACTGTTTTTACACTGAACTTGTGTTTTAGTGCGGCCTAGTTTGTAACATTATTTAAAAATAATCTCTCCACACAAGTGTTGAAAAGCGTGAACTCGCGATTACAGTAACACCATTAGTTGTAATTAGATATTTATATCTCATGTATAGTAGGTAAGCTAGTAAAAGTAACCTTATCGGAAATCAATTAGTTATGAAAGTAAACTCGCGAATAGCTGCGCTCTACTCTAGATAAGTCATACTTAGTTACGTTTTTATAAAGACCTAATTATCAAGTGAAACTATCTCAAACAGAAATGTAAATATTTGCAAAACAAACTAAAATAATAATACTTGTTCTTCAGTTTCTTCAGACCAGTCTCCGTCAGCTTCGTGGTGGCAGCAAGGTACCGTCGAAGATTTCTTCACGTCAGAACATGGGTTACTGCAAACCCATCCCTCACTCACTGGCAATTCCGTGAGGTATAGACCTGGGACGGGTAAAAAGGGAGGCCTCAGGCACTTAGATTTAAGAAATTCAGCGACGTCTGAATTGAGGCGAAATCCTTCATTGTCGGCGCCCGACGAGTGCGCTAGAGCTTGCAGAGAAGGCGAACCTCCAAGAATATGTTACTACCATTTTACGCTGGAATTCTACACAGTATTAGGAGCGTAAGTTAATACATCATAACTACTTAATTAATGCAAAAAATTGCTTTCATTCGCGGTTTCTATAGCCACGATTGTTGAACAAAATGATCTGAATTATACAATAGGTGTTAGACACGCTAGTCATACAAGCAATTACAAGAGAGAACACGTGTAAAACACGAAAATAATTGATTTCAATATATAGCCGACACAATACATATCATTAATTATTTATTTCGGTTATGCTTCTTTCGTAATGAATGCAAATCCATTTTACAGAGCTTGTCAAGTGTGTACACCAAACGCAACGAATACAGTATGGTCGAGTTGTCAGTGTGTATTGGCCGATGGTGTTGAAAGAGGAATTTTAACGGCGAATCGCATGGTACCAGGACCTAGTATTCAAGTATGTGAAGGAGATAAAGTGGTAGTTGATGTAGAAAACCACATGGAAGGTATGGAAGTAACCATTCACTGGCATGGAGTATGGCAAAGGGGTACTCAGTACTATGACGGAGTACCTTTTGTAACGCAATGTCCCATCCAACAAGGAAACGCATTCAGGTACTGTATTTTTTCTTTCAGCTTTTTTCACACACTTTTACAATGAAAACTTGTTTTACAGCATGTAAATAAAAAAATGGAACAGTTTGAATAGCTGTAATTCCTGACGATGTCTTATTTCATGCTATTTTCGTGTTCTGAAGTACCTTACGCCTGATTGTATATTTTTTATGATAACCAATTGAACGAGTATGCAACCAAAAATACAACTACAACAGATTTCAAAGTGTACCCTTATGACCATTTTTTTATTATTACATAAACATAGTGAACATGAATCTCCACATGACAAAACTTTGAAAAAGTTAAAAACTTCTTTTATCATTCAAATATTTTCAATACTTCACTTCATTACTGAAAAATATAAAATGCACCAAATAATATAAATATTTTTAAAATCCTTCACATCGACATTATCGTTTTAAGAGATTGTTAACAAAAAATAGAAAGGGACATTGCCACATTTTGCAATCGTCCAACAATTTTATTGATGAGTCCAATTTATTAGAATAAAGCCAAGGATGGAATAAAATATTTTGAGTTATTAGATGTAAATTTATAACGAAAAGAACTACTACTATCGCTACCGCAATTTCCGTTTTAAATGTCAGAACGAACATCTTTTCTTAATACCTCTCGATTAAGTTTAATGGGTAGCTGCATAAAATGTCAATTTTATTTATCCTAAATAGCCTCACTTATCATCTTATTGAAGGGTCATGACACTTTCTACAGGTAAGATACTTGTGTATTTGTATTCTAATCCTTTTATGACGCTGAAGAGAAAATGACGATAATAATGTTCAAATTAACCTCGAAACTTGCTATGACTGAACATATTCAAAGTATAGAACATGCAAACGTATAATTTTACTGTCGCGTACCCATTGTGAACTTCCATTTGTCATTCTTAATAAATATAACATAATTACTCCATGGAATAGATTAGGCAAGACGTCCCAAGATAATTTCCAACTTTTCTCATCATTCATGCAACCGCAAATGCGTCAAATTAGAGCACGCGGAAGGAACCAGACTGACCCAAAAAATTTACGCAATCGAATTTCCCCCAAATTCATCGAGGAAGAAATGTGTAAATCCCAATCGTGCAAATTGGAGGATATCGCCCCACGAATGGTTGCTCAAAGAAAGTGTAATTTAATAAGCGGCTTGCAGTCAATTTTGTTGTCAGGAAACGTTATTATACAGTGTTTCACTTCATTAACCTCTAATAAATCAATCGCACCGGTTGTGTCACAATCTTACGCGAGACTTGAACATTTCAGGTATCAATGGATAGCAGGAAACGCCGGCACCCACTTCTGGCATGCCCATACTGGTTTGCAGAAAATGGACGGTCTCTACGGCAGCATCGTCATCCGTCAGCCACCATCCAAAGATCCCAACAGCAACCTTTACGATTATGATTTGACTACCCATGTGATGCTCTTAAGTGACTGGATGCACGAAGATGCGGCTGAGAAATTCCCAGGAAGGCTTGCTGTCAATACCGGACAAGATCCTGAAAGTTTGTTGATCAACGGAAAAGGACAATTTAGAGATCCTAACACCGGATTCATGACCAATACACCTTTAGAAGTTTTCACTATTACACCAGGACGAAAATACAGATTTAGAATGATCAATTCGTTCGCTTCTGTTTGTCCAGCTCAACTTACGATTCAAGGACACGATCTGACGTTAATTGCGACTGACGGAGAGCCTGTGCATCCTGTTAGAGTCAACACTATCATCTCGTTTTCAGGTACTGAAACTACTTGATTTGTGAGATTTTTATGCCCAGTTCATACTTAACTTGACGTAACTTAGTTTAGCACGATTAAAGTTGATAAGATCCAAACACCATAATAACTTTCTACAACATAGATCGAAACAATCCAAGAACTTAAAAATATCCATAAATAATTACCAATCACCATAAATAATATTGTTTCACTTTTTACCCTATTTTTTTACACAATTGCAATGTTGAAGAATATGTGATTACGCAATCAAAATTTGAGAGTAAATGAAAAAGACGTCCTCAGAGACAGTTTCTAGGAAATTGAATAAAATCAGCAACTGTATCTCCTATAAAAACGAAAATTGATAAGGACCTTAACCAGTATTAAATTCATACATAATATTGAATCTTTGCCAAAATGCTTCTTCCCACTGAGAAACATTTCCTGAAAGTTTTACGGTCGTGATATCGGTAACTTTAACACTCAAAATAATGTTAAATTTTTTTAATAAATTTTTTCTAATAAAAATAGTCATCAATTACGAAAGTTTTTATAAATCTTAAATTGCTTCAGCGTTTAACTTTTTAATGAAAATTTTATGGTTACGCGAAATGAACTGTTAAATCGTTACCCTGACACAAAAAAACGCAAACCAAAACTAAATTTATAATTTCCCTTTAATTTTATCCACTACTACAACGATTTTCTACGATAAAACATAAATAAAATCCTTCTTCCTAGTTTGCAAATCAGACCTCATCATTTAATTAATTATTTTTACTTTCCTTATTTAAATTCTAAAAAATTAACGATTAGAGAGTGCAATTATGTGCATGAAAACCGCGTTATGAGCTTCTTGATTTCAGCTTCGATGTTTTTCAGCACACAGGCGGAACTACCTTATAAATTATATCGTAACCGAGAAAAAAATTATTTCACAATTTGGTTAATTTCGACATGCATGGCTTCCCATTTAAGGGTGTGCGAATTACGGAATGAAAAACTGAGTTGTAATCCCACTGAAAGTGAATGTCGAACCAAACTGAAAGTGTAAATAAGCATGACATGCAAGTGGGAGAACTGAAAAATGTCTCAGTTATCAATACTATATTTACTAAACGTTTATCATAATAAGCAATTAGAATGCGGTCACCGCGTTAAATATGCACATTCAGCCTTACAAATTACATAGAGCCATGAATATTAATAAGACCCATGAGGTAGTTGTCACGTTCTCTTTCGGACAACCAATTTCAAACAAATTTAAACGACATATTCTTGCACAAGACGTGCTTTAAAAATTAAGCAGGTCATTCGTCATTCCGATCGAAATATTTCACAAAATCACATGTTTTGTCTATAATTAACGAAATAAACACAACAGATTTATCAAAATTCCCATAAAATCCTTCAATATACCAACTTGACCCCGTATTTCAGGTGAAAGATATGATTTCGTCATTAAGGCCGAACAGAATGTGGGTGCATACTGGATACAATTGAGAGGTCTTGGAGAATGTGGTATTAGAAGAGTTCAACAGTTGGGTATTCTGAGGTATGCAAGAGGTCCATATCAACCTACAAGTGCTCCACCTACTTACGACTATGGTATCCCCCAGGGTGTGGTAAGTTGAAACTTTTTCTTATAATGTAAAAATAGAACAATATGCCTATTATATTTAGAACACTGAATAGTGATACGTTAAGGCTCACGCTTCTGTAAATATTATTATTTTTGCTATAAACATTTAGTCTTGGGGCTTCATTTTAGTAAATTTAAAGCCGAAATTGTTTATAGCTAAATGGTGAAGGGTATCATCAGAAAAAAAACAATGTACAGAATTGATTTTTAAAAATTTAAAAAAAAAAACAGGGCTAGGGTAATAAATGTACAGTGTAAATAGATATAAAAGTAGCCTCCCCACAGGTATTAAATCCATTGGATGCAAGATGTAACCAAATAAGAGACGACGCCATCTGCGTGAGCCAATTGAAGAATGCTCTAACTATTGATGAGGGTATTTTGAGAGAAAGACCCGACGTTAAAA
Source organism: Asbolus verrucosus (assembly GCA_004193795.1). Taxonomy (NCBI): domain Eukaryota; kingdom Metazoa; phylum Arthropoda; class Insecta; order Coleoptera; family Tenebrionidae; genus Asbolus; species Asbolus verrucosus. The sequence goes on from QDEB01066886.1 coordinate 12,011, forward strand.
TTTTCTTGCCTTTCCGTTTCCATCTCTACACACCTGAAGATCTTTTCAGGCCCAACACTTACAACAGACACTTAGGTACGCACCACATTTCTTCTTTAATATGACGATTAACTGGTTGCTTACAGTTGCTCCAAATGGCGATCACGTAATTAGTTTAATTGACGAAATTTCTTATATGGAAGCCCCTGCACCTTTGATATCTCAGTACGACGATATAGACAGTGAACAATTTTGTAACGGCGATAACAGACCGGCTGATTGTGGACAGAACTGTATGTGCACCCACAAGGTAGACATTCCACTTAACGCTATCGTCGAAGTCGTACTCGTAGACGAAGGTAAACTTTATAATGTTAACAATTACATTAGATTCTATCCGAATTTTTATTTTAGTACAACAACCAAATCTTAGTCATCCGTTCCATCTGCACGGTTACGCTTTCAATGTGATCGGTATTGGTAGATCACCTGACCAAAATGTGAAGAAAATCAACTTGAAGCACGCTCTAGATCTTGACAGACAAGGTCTTCTGCATCGTCAATTCAATCTTCCTCCAGCTAAAGATACCATAGCAGTACCAAATAACGGTTACGTAGTTTTAAGATTCCGCGCTGACAACCCCGGTTTTTGGTTATTCCACTGTCACTTCTTGTTCCATATAGTTATAGGAATGAATCTAGTATTACAAGTTGGCACTCATGCAGATCTGCCACCAATACCACCAGGTTTTCCAACATGTGGAGACCACAAACCACCTATCGACTTCACTGTTAATAAGATTTAAACACTAGGGTCTAATTTTAACACGCCAATGGTTTTTGAGGCGAAAATTTGACCAAGTTTTTTAAACTTAGTCAAATTTTGTTAAAAACCTGCAACTTAAGTTACCTTCACCAAATTTGTTTTGTTTGTCTGCTGTGAAAATTAACTGTTTTCGATCTTGCCATCTCAAAAATTTCTCAATCTAGTATTACTCAATTTGTAATTTATATTATTTATCTACAAGTGGTTTTTATTCGCCATAATTAATTTAGGTAAGTATAAGTAGTCTTGCGAGTCCTTTTCAACTACTTGATTAGAAATTTACAATAGGTGCTGTATATAATTAGCCAAAAGGGCAACTATAGACTTTATAATGTAAATACCTAAATGATGTTCATAAATTGCAATTTTAATAATTTCGTAATCTTGTAAAAATGTGAATTTTAAATTTGCAATTTAGAACGAATTACTACCTACTTATAAAAATTATCAGTATTTGAAGATAGAGTCCTTTATTTTTTTTAAAAAACTTAAAAAACCTTGAGAAATTAGGTAGTCGTAACATTAACCCAGATTCCTAAACCGAAAGTATTGTACAGTTTGGAAGTTTAAAGGTATCACTCACACTAACCCATGTTATTTAAGATTGTACTAGTCTTCCACAGTCTTTAATAACCAAGTACTTGAGAAAGTTACTGTTATGAAATGTGTGTATTATAAAAAACTTACAATAAAAAAAGTGTTAATCAATGTGTATATTATTGGTTGGTTGCTTTTTGACACTGCGCAGTTGTATAAAACTTTGCTTTCATAGTAGTGAAAACTGTACATAAAAGTAGCACGTTACATAGTTGTACATAAGTACTCAAGGCTGTAAATATAACAATATGGTAGGTATTGAACCGCATTTCTTATTACATAAATTTACGTGCAACTTCTATACAGGTTTTAAACCCACTTGATGCCATCTGTAACAGACCTAGACGAGACGCTGTCTGTGTAAGTCAATTGAGAAACGCAAAGAAAGTCGATGAAGCAATCCTGCAAGAAAGACCAGACGTTAAAATTTTCTTGCCTTTCCGTTTCTTATTCTATAGACCAGAACAACTTTTCCAACCGAATACTTATAACAGATTCTTAGGTACGTTCTAATTCTATATAGTCAACGAAACGGTAAGTTCTTCTACACTTTCTTCAACACTTGACTAAATATTCTAAAATTAGCTAATCATAAAAAAAAATTGCAGCTGCTACTGGTGGTGACCATGTGATTAGTTTGATCGATGAAATTTCATTTCAATTCCCACCATCACCGCCATTATCTCAGGTCGACGAAATCCCTCCAGAACAATTCTGCAATGGCGACAACCGACCTCCCAATTGTGGGCAGAATTGCATGTGCACTCATCAAGTCGATATTCCGTTAAATGCCATAGTTGAAGTGGTATTAGTAGACGAAGTACAGTCTCCTAATCTAAGTCATCCTTTCCATTTACACGGATACGCTTTTAATGTTGTGGGAATTGGACGATCACCCGATCAAAACGTAAAAAAAATTAATCTGAAACATGCACTCGATCTAGACAGAAGAGGACTCCTACATAGGCAATTTAATTTGCCTCCTGCCAAAGATACAATCGCAGTACCCAACAATGGTTACGTCATATTCAGATTTAGGGCCGATAATCCAGGTTAAGCTGTTTTTTTGCAGTAATTGTTTATTCACTTAATTACATTACAGGATACTGGTTATTCCACTGTCACTTCTTATTCCACATAGTCATTGGAATGAATTTAATAATACACGTAGGTACACAAGCGGATTTACCACCAATTCCGCATGGTTTTCCTAGATGTGGAGACCATTTACCACCGATTAAACTGCATTAACAGTGATTTTAAGTGCTATCTAGATAAACAAACTTTATACAATTTATTAATCAAAAGTTCGTATGCGTGTTAAATGTTTCTGTTAAAGTAACAGTTGTTAAAATTCTTTTTTTGTTTGTTATTTAATACTATTTATTTTGTACAACTTATGTTTCTAAAGCTATTTTTAGTTTCATGTTTGAACATGTTATTCATAACACAGCATGTTATACCTATGCCATTTTAACTGTTTTATGGAAATTCCTGAGATTTATTGTACTAGTCGATTAGTACTCCTCTATAGTTGAGTGAAAATGGATGCGTGTTGTAAGCTGTAACCTAGGTTAAGTAATAAAATTGTGAGATTAACTTCATACCAGTTCTAAACAATACTGTACAATTTGATGTAAAGTCAATTAAACTTTCATCAATAAAACAAATGTATTATTTATTTCTGTTTCCAATAAAAATACAGAAAATCATATTAGAAATGTGGTAAATAAATTTCTCCATAACTTTTACTGCACTCTTGTTGCAATTCTTAAAGTAAAAATAAACAAATGTTATTTATTTTAAATCTACTTTTTTTAACCTCAAACTCCTTTACATGTGTGAAATTTGAACTAATCACTTGCGACTTGTTTTTTAATGTTTCTATAATCGTGAGGCACAAAAATAGTGACGAATGCCTTTCACTATTACTATGATAAAACAAAAATGCTTCAAAAATAACTTCTTTTATTTCGTATTTGAATATAAAATAAGTCATTTATTCTCATTACACATTACACAAAAATATCACAACTGCTGGGCGATGTCCTAGCTAACCAAAACTCGATCGGCTCATGCAAGTTCCATTTTCACCTAAAACACACTTAAAGCATGTCCAAAAATGATTTAAAATTAATAAAAAACTGATGAAAGACCGCCAAGTTTTTAATTGCTGACGTAGCTTTAATTTTATTTAAATACTGATTAAAGCCACATCAACAACTGAAAACCTGTCAGTGTTTTCTTTTATGTGGAAATTTTCCATACTTCCAGCGAATGTTCGATCTAGTCACAAATTAATTCCATGCGACTAAAAACGAACACCCGAAAAAAATATGAATTGGTACGATGTCTTCTATTCCCTTCATTTCTTCTTATGATCAAGATAACTGTGAACTATCACTGTGAAGTAACTAATGGCTGTGATATGATTAAAATAGCAAATCACACCAATAGTTCCCCCATAGTAACAGTCGGAGGTACCTGGGTCGCTATTACTATATCATCAAATCTTGGAGACATAGACGTGTGAATTTTTACCAACTACTCACACGGCTAGATCACCAAAGAAATGATAACATGTGCTAAATAATTTTAAAACTTTATGTACATTTAATAAACAGCTGATACTGATGTAAAGTTCATAGTGAGTACCGTTCGTACTACGTTGGAAAAACCGTAAGTACAAACAGTACCCACTACGAATTCTTTACAGAAAATTTAAAATACAGTAGTCGAGTATTCTTAACATCAATTGTGAGATAATTCCGTACTACTTACAAAAAAAAAAGCAGAAGCGGAAAAATCACACAAGAGATATTAAGACATTTTAGACAATTTTTAAAAATTTTACTCACCAAACACATTTACAGCAAATAAAAAAAAGTTTAAACTCAAATATCGCGACGTGTTCAATCCGTACTATGACAACTTCATTAACATAATACAGAAAGAACACGTCGCAATATATCAGTTTATTACAAAATAAAAATACACAAATTATTGAAAGGGATGTTTTCAAGAACGCGGTACTGATTCAATAACACTCGACATGACCAAGAGACTAACTTGAAAACACCCCACCTTTTTGCTTATATTCTACTAAAGCTTGGGTGGTGGTAAAATGAGGGTGGTTTGGGTAGGGACAATAAGTAACCAATAATAGATAAACCCTAGCAGGTACTGTTCGGTTAATTGTAAAGTTTTAGTACAATAACAAAAAGAAAGAACAAATAATTCTTTTAAAATGTAGGAAATATAATATTAACAGATATAAAACAATAATTTGAAACAAAAAACATAATTACAAGTAAAGACTGGAAGAAAAAATAATATCTCGTTTAATTAATTTAATAGCCATATTAAATTTATCTTCTAAATCTGTGTTTCCTATAGTTTTTGAAGCTTGGACCATTTGCCTTAATAACTCTTCTAATCTACGCATACATCTAACTATAGATCCCTCGAAAATTTCCGTCATTTTACACAAATCGCTAAATGTTGAACCGTTGCACCAAGAAAATACCACGTCCATTAAAAACGGTTTGAATCTTTCTACGTACGAATCTTCTTCTAATGGCAGGCGAGCTTCAGTACTTACTTTAGCTATTCTTCTAGCAAGGTCCTGCGAAAAGTTTTTCACTTATCACA
>QDEB01066921.1:0-54943 GCA_004193795.1 Asbolus verrucosus
TTTATACGTTACCATAACCTTCAACTTTATAACCTATCATCTCACAATTATCGTTATCAAATTGTTACTTGCCGCTCTTTTTTATGAATACTCTTTTCCAAAGTAATTATGAATGCACACGTGTACCACGTTTAATTCTTAAACTCGTGTTATAATTATTTATTATTAAATTGTTTATATACAACTTGTGCATTTTTGGTTATTTTTCAAATAAGATAGTTGATATGGCAACTAAAATAAAGGTATAATATAAGAAATGAGTGTAATTTACATTATTTGAAGTATTACTGTTCAGATCGGCATAATAGGAGGCTCAGGATTGGACAATCCTGATATTCTCAAAAACTCTAGACCGAAAGTAATTGAAAATACACCCTTTGGAAAACCATCAGATGACCTAATTTTGGGCGAAATAGAAGGCGTTGAATGTGTGCTTCTAGCCCGGCATGGACGCAAGCATGACATTATGCCGGGAAATATTAATTACCGGGCAAACATATGGGCGTTTAAAGAAGAAGGATGTACCCACATCATAGCTGCAACAGCCACCGGATCATTGCAGGAGCGTATTAAACCTGGTGATTTAGTCATTTTGGATAGTTTCATTGACAGGTGAGACAATAATAAACACGAGCATTCGTATTTTCTCATTAAAAATAACAGAACTCAGGGTAGAAGGCAAACGTTCTATGATGGGGAGAAAAATCATCCACCTGGAATATGCCATTTACCAATGGAACCAGCTTTCAATGAAAGGACCCGACAACTAATCATTGAAACAGCCAAACAACTGGATATTGATGTACATCCATCTGGGACTGTGGTTTCTGTTGAAGGTCCTCGCTTTTCAAGTAAAGCTGAAAGCAACATGTTTCGCCAATGGGGGGGACATGTAATTAATATGACTTCGGTTCCTGAGGTATGTTTAAACATGCTGCAAATACGTGCATTTTTACTCATTTTAGATTTCAGGTTGTTTTAGCTAAGGAGGCAGGCATCTGTTATGCAGCTGTTGCTTTGGCTACCGATTATGATTGTTGGAGGGACAATAAAGATGAGCATGTTTCTGTTGCTGATGTTCTTGCAACATTTAAGAAAAATGTTACTAAAGTTACTAGATTGATAACAGCTGTTGTTCCTAATATTGCTAAAGAAAACTGGGACGAAACTTTACAAGAACTCCAGGTTAATCATTCTTTTTACTTGATTATAAATCTTTAACTTATGTTTCTGTTTTAGGATGTCGTGAAAAGCAGCGTTATGCTTTAGTCTAGCCAACATTTAAAGTATGTATTTATTATTATATGGAAATCGTTATACCTATTTAATTTTATATATTGTTAATGAAAATTATATTAAAATACTGTCAAAAGTTAATTTGATGTCATAAGTACAATTACAATAAGAAAGTTACCTTTCTTTTACTAATCCATTGTTGTTTTATAAATATTTATAAATGTATTAATTTGGTAACTAATTAATTACTATTAAAAGTTTATGTAACATTTTAGTATTTTATAAAAATTGTTCATTTAATTTCAACTCGCGACTCATGACATGCTCTTTTTATATCTTTTAATTTGAAACAAAACATTTTATTCACAGAAACTCTGTTTTTATGTATGTATTAGCCATGTAAAATTTATAATTTTGAAAACTGAAAGTAAAAGTTCTTGGGCCCCATTCTATTTTCTTGTAATTCTAAACAATGTTGTTGTTTTACAGTGGGGTACTAAATTTGACACTAACACACACAATGTGTCGGTAAAATTGGAATTGTAATTTTTCTGTATTCAACGGATGTCAATTTGCGGGTTTAATTTTGAACTGTTTTAAAAACAGGTTACGTTTCATTCCAAATACAAAATTAAATATAACGTGCGGTCAAAAATAAACTACCTCTNNAAAAAAAAACAGTTTTTTTTGAGAAGTAAAGACGTTTTATTGTATTAGTTTTTATGACACTTATTTTAAAGAAAAATTTTTATCCTAACCTCCTGACAGATGAAACTATCTACGACATACTAGCAAAAAACATTGTCACCTCACGTTGTAACTGGAAGTATCTTATTTTTGATTGTTAACAACGTTTCGAATCATGTGTCCTCTATCAAGCCAGGCTCTCTCTAACGATGTGTCAAGCTACTGGTTCGGAATTAAACAGACTCTGTTGTTTAAAATATGGTTTTATTGTTTTAAAAATGAAAAGGAGTTCATTTTAATTCCTCAAAAGAAATAACAATACAATGTTAGTGCTTTACTTTTTATTGTGTTTTTGTGCAAATGTCAAATTTTTACTCACGATTTGAGGTTGATATGTAACTTTGGCTTCTTTGACTGGATATTTTCAAATAGATGTAATTGCAAAATGTTAGATGCATGTGTGGAATCTGTTTTCCGTTTCTTCTGTCGTTTACTTTTTTCGTAACTTGTGGAGCCGCATACAAACTATTCCTTTTTGTAGAGACTTGCTGCTATATTTTATGATTTACTGTAATGTTCTAAGTAAGCTTCTGCTTCAGTGGCTTACTGCCTCCTTTCTCAAAGTTACGATGAAATGCGACAGAGTGTTGTTGAAGGTAATTGTTGGATGCCGACAGCAGTTATCGTATTCAAATTTCAGATAATTTGTTTTTTAATTAGCTCCCATTTGCAAAAAAGTTACGTGATAATACTTATTAAAAAATCTTTTTAAATTAAAAATAAATTTGTTTTTCATGAAAATTAATAAGTACAATGACCCTTTTGAATAATTTATAATACAGGCTGTCTCATAAAAAAGCCCCAAGCTGTAGTTTTTTTTATTTACAGTCCGATTTCAGTCAATAAAAGATTAAATGACACTAATGGAAAATTGCAACAAACATGACCTATATCTAATTTTTTTTCAACAACAACGTTTTTTTTTTTTAACTTATTCTCATAGAGGATTTTTTTTTAATTCAACAGTACCCAATAAATTCACTTTATTGCAAGATTTATTAGAAAAAAAAAGTAAAACGCTGTTTCTCAACTAAATTACAAAATTCCCAAATATGCCAAACTGCAATAAACGTCATTTAATTGCTTTNNCAGCATAAATTTAAAATAATATCCTTTGCCATTTAAAATTACCCATCTGACACTAAAGTTGATATTGAAAAAAATTGCAATTAGGACTTGACTGTAACACTTTTGTAGTCATGTCGTTTGGTTTTCAGTTTATTCAAATCGGATAATAAATAAATGAGCTAAGGCTCGGAGCGTATTTTGTGAGACAGCCTGTATTTTAATAGGAATATTTGAAAAAATATGTAGGTAGATATTTCATTACAAAAATGTTTATTTCTCAGGATATACGAACACTCATGTCGACAAAAATACTTTTCAATTAAAGACCGGCCGCAAGTTCCTATAATTTATACAAACAATACAACTTGGCTCACATAACTAAAATCATTGAAATGAGATATAAACCTTGTTTCAATAGAATTAAATCAGTTTATCATGTAAAAGGGGCTGTCAGTTCATATAATTTATATAAGCAATACAACCTGACTCACATAACTAGAATTTAGAATTGAAACGAGATATATTTAAATATTTTTTGGATAATATAATAAAATTATAAAGTAACTTGTTGACAATGGTTGCGAAATAATACTCATCAGTCCTTTGTTTGTATATTACTACAAAAATTTTGAATTTTATTCGCGAATATAAATTTTACCCGCGCGAGATTTATACCGCATATGTTTCACCTAACAAGCATACCTTCAAACCCTAAAAAAAAAATGTAATAATAACCATATGTTGTCGTTATTGTCAGTTTGACAATTAATTTTTCTTGTATTGACTTATCCTTATCAAAAATGAACATTTATTTTTGTAGACGTATTATAAACCTCTGATGGCTTAATTACACCCGAGACTTAACCAATTTTAGTTTCATTTAAAGAATTGTGAACTTTAAAACCCCAAAAATGGATATTGCCAAATCCATATTTAGTCACAGGGATCGTGAGGGTTATGTGGGGAAAGAGGATCATAATGTAAGTAAATTTAATTAGTGACAAATTAGTAAATAAATACATGTTTTGTAGAAAAGAGAAATTGAATTGGCCATATCTGAAGATGATGTTGACGACGATTATTTTATCGAAAACTTTTCGGAAGGGCTTAACATGAACGATTTGCTAACCCCTAGCCCTGGCGGACCATTCTCTGCATTAACTCCGAGCATGTGGCCCCAAGATGTAATGGCGAAATTGTCTGTGGTTCCCGATGACCCGAACTCCCAACCGGAATATAGGTTCGTTAGAAATGTCAATGAAGGGTTGCTAGCTTTATAATTACATTATTTAGACTAAATGTTTAATTCAGAGCTATTGTTGCTTTTTGTCGTTTCAGATTTGACGAATTTGGTTTCCGCGTAGACGAAGAAGACGGCCCAGAACAAAGTTCAAATAAATTACTAGGAATACCGTTCGTTGAAGATCCCCAAGATCGGCTTCAATGGGTTGCTCATTTAGAATTTTCTCACAATAAAGAGGTCTCGGATTTGACATGGGATAAAGTTGAAGTTCGTTTACCGCGCACTGATAAATTACGCTCAATGGTTCGCGCTGGAATTCCTCATTCACTGAGACCACAGATGTGGTTGAGGATGTCAGGAGCTCTAGAGAAGAAACAGCAATCTGAATTAGGATATAAGGATATTGTCAAAATGTCCAGTAATGATTCATTAATGACGTCAAAACAAATTGAAAAGGATTTGTTGCATACCATGCCCACAAATGCCTGTTTCAGCCATATTAACAGCACCGGTATACCCAGGTTGCGAAGAATACTACGCGGAATCGCATGGCTTTACCCTGACATTGGGTAAGAAATAAAAAAATTATAAAAAACTTGATTTTTATATCAATTGATGGATTTTGAAACAATGATCAAACTTTATCGTTGCGCCAATCTCGTAGTTCAGTTAACATTGCAATGAAAATAACGATGAGTAGGCTTCATTTTTCCATAATTTTATAGTAAAAAAACTGTATACAGAGTGTTTCATAATTATATGTCAATATTTTGGGAGATGTTAGAACACGAAAAAATAAATGGCGTATTTTATCTAAATTTTTTCTCGTAAGATGCTTCCTAAGGGAGTTACAGCTCCACAAAGGAGGCGGTTGGGTTACTTATATTTGTAAATAATTCCGAAACGCTGTGAATTGCAAAAACTTTGATATTGTATTTTTTTAATACAGATACTTGTTTTAACAAATTATGTTAATATCATACTTCAAATAAACGGTTTTAGTGGGTGGGGTCTTTTACCCCCTATTTTTTTGGGACTCTTGCTTAATTACGGAAAACAAATTAAGTTAAAAACCAGAAAAGGTACTCTTGTTAAATATCGATAAGGCGCATAATTTCAAAATTTCCAGATATTGTCAAGGCACCGGGATGATTGCAGCTTCGCTTCTGCTGCTTTTAGAGGAAGAAGACGCGTTTTGGATCATGGTAACAATAGTTGAAGATTTATTACCTGCCTCATACTATAGCTCAACTCTATTAGGTAAATAAAAGGTGGGGTCGGGGGGTTAATTAGTTAATTTCAATGTGATGGTTTCGTTAGGAATCCAAGCCGACCAAAGAGTGCTGCGTACATTGATCACAAATTTTCTGGCAGACATTGATGAAACTTTGAAAAATCACGACATAGAATTGTCACTGATTACAATGCATTGGTTTTTGACTTTGTTTGCTAGCGCAGTCCATATGAAAATATTGTTGAGGATATGGGACTTATTCTTCTTTGAAGGATCAATAGTTTTATTTCAAATCACTTTAAGCATGTTGAAGATGAGGGAACCTCAGCTGAAACAACTCGAAAATTCTGCTCAAATTTTTAACGCGTTGTCGGATATTCCCGGTGATATCGACGATGTTGAGAAATTATTTGAAGTTTCACAACAGCTGACCAATTCGTTAAACGAAGTTATGATTGAAACTTACCGCAGGCGCCATTTAGCTTATTTAATGGCGGACCAAGGAGCCCTGGTTGGTAATCCAGAAGCAGCACCCAATCTCCCCAAACAGCATTTAGCTAGGTAACCGAAAAACATATACGGTCTCTACATCAGTCACCCCTCGAATTTCAGGCGCCAAGTGAAGAAAAATAAATCCGTCATTCAACTCCTCTTATTCCATGAAAACACTGAGGATGATATAAAGTGTAAAAACATCAAACAAACTGAAATTTTAGTAGATTTAAGAGAAGCCATCTTGCAGGTATATTCCATATTGGATTATTGGACAGTTCTGTAATCATTCATTTGCAGATTGCTAGGCATTTTCTTCAAGTTGATCCGAAATTAAATACTGAAATTTCATTGGTTGCCGACTATTCCATGGAAAGTCATGGTGCAGATCACGACAACTACATCAACGTATCAAAAAATCGAAAACGAAGGGCGAAAGCCCTGTTAGGTATTAAATTCATCTGCAATCGCCAAAATGTATGATTTGACATTTCCAGATTTTGAACGACACGATGACGACGAATTGGGTTTTCGAAAAAATGACATAATTACGATAATAAGCCAAAAAGATGAACACTGTTGGATTGGAGAATTGAACGGTTTAAGGGGGTGGTTTCCCGCCAAATTCGTCCAATTATTGGACGAGAGAAGTAAGCAGTATAGTAGCGCCGGTGACGACAGTATTTCTGAAACTGTAACTGATCTCGTTAGAGGGACTCTATGTCCTGTTATTAAACAAGTATTAGAACATGGCATGAAAAGACCCAACTTTCTAGGTATTTGTTCCTAATTTAATAATTTTTAAACTAAACGAACAATTTAAGGAGGCCCTTGCCATCCGTGGCTTTTTATTGAAGAATCCGCAACAAAAGAGGTTGAAAAAGACTTTAATTCAGTATATAGTAGACTAGTTCTTTGTAAAACGTATAGACTAGATGAAGACGGTAAAGTTTTGACTCCTGAAGAAGTAAGTTCATATAGTCTGGTCGAAAAGTTCGCTTGACCACATTTTTTAGTTGTTATACCGTTGTGTCCAAGCTGTGAATTTGTCCCACGATAACGCGCATGCTCAAATGGATGTTAAATTGAGATCGTTGATCTGTATGGGCTTAAACGAGCAAGTTTTGCATTTATGGCTCGAAGTTCTTTGTTCCTGCAGCGAGGTTGTGCAGAAATGGTAATTAACATGATTGTTGGAAGGAGGTTTTCGTTGATTGATTATTTCAGGTACCATCCATGGTCGTTTGTATATAGTCCAGGTTGGGTACAGATAAAATGTGATTTGCGAATTTTGTCACAGTTATCGTTTAATTTAAATCCTGATTGGGAACTTCCAGTGAAAAAAGAAACTAACAATCAACCACTGAAAGATGGTGTTCGAGATATGTTGGTGAAACATCATCTCTTCAGTTGGGATATTTAATTTAACATACCTAACTGTAAATATAATTCTGTCCATAAAAATGCCTTCAATTATGTTTCAGTCATAGCTTTAATTAAGTTGGGTGGGCAATTGCACCATTTTTTCACATGTTTAGTAAACAAGTGGCTGACAATAACGCCCAACTATAGTTCATACAGATTATTTTTATAAATATTACTAAACCTACTTATTCATTTATGTCATGTTCACAGATTAATAGAATTTCATCCTTAATTTATTTGTGTAAACCAATATTTAATTAACTGCATTTAAGATTATGTGATCTAGAATAACAAAACAATTACTAAAATGTTCCAAATTCCAAGTGTTCATAATCTCATTTTTTAATTGTATTTATGTTATTGTTTTCAAATTTTATTCCATGTATAATAAAAGTCCTGATTATCGCTCTGCTTCTCACTTGACAATAACCCCAATCAATAAAAGTTTTGATTAGCTACTGATATTTATTTGCCAGTCATTACATACACAGTTACATGATAATATAAGTTTACATTTAATTAAACATTAAGATTCTTGAATTTCTTGACACATTTAAATGTTTATACCAAGTGCCTTGGGTAAAGTAGTACCACACGGCCCGCAAAAGTGGAAGCTAAAAATCAATACTTGCATTAAAACAGGGGACACTACATATCACATCAAATTGAGTGAGTTAATGACATCACATTCAAATTTTGCATGAAGGACTGGAATTTTCAATTAAATGTACGTTTAGTACATTTTTGAATGGGTTGTGATATGTCTTTTTACATTTATATAGCTTCATATATTTTAGCAAACACTGAATAAAAACATTACGGAAAAATCGCAATGAAGATATCATAAAAACATTTTTTTTTTATGGTGACCATTAGAAAATGTTCAAATTCAAACCCAAGCGTAAGTACAAAAAGAAGTTCAAATCAGAAGTTAAGTTTGGTACTCTGTATTCTTAAAATATGTGACTTTATAAACAGTAGAAGTCTCAAAAATTGAAATAAAAACATTAAAAAACAAAAAGTGTCGAAGAGCGCAACTACTTATGTTGATTTTTGGTATATCTAACTTTCAGTATAAATTTAAAATCAAACTTAAAAAAGGTATATCATACACCTTTCAATGTGACAACGTTGAAATATTTGGAATGTACCCGATGCTAATGAAGAGAGCTATAGTAATATTCTTTTATTGTTTCTAAATAACTGACAGCCAAGAGTTCGCGAATTGTGAAACAGCCTGTATATCTACACAAATACACGCCAAGGATATTTGAATGTGTCATTTGTTAGTCACCTGTGTAGGTATATTCAAAGCACACTAAGATGCAAAATCACTTCGATTATAAAAGGAATGGTGAGTAATACTAAGTAACAAATACCTGAACTCATCATCAAAAGAATTTTCATTGAGGTTGAATTCAGCAACAGGTTTGCCTCTTTCTGCTACCATTGGTGCAAATATAGCTGCAGGATATACCACTGAAGAGGTGCCAATTACGAGACACAAATCGCAAGTTTGTACAAGTTGCCCTAGAAAAAAAACAAATTAAAATTGTGAGAACACTTTAATAACCTTACTTGATTTATTTAGAACATCAGGATCCAAATTTTCTCCAAACCAAACTATATATGGCCTCACCAATGACTGGCATTTGGTACATTTTGGGAGATCATCCACTGGAATTACTGGCAAATCTTGTTCTTCGTTGGGATCCCTAAAATGTTTGTACATTTTATTACAATTTACAAAAACTGTGATTAAACAAACCCTCTTCCTCGTAATGCTTCACAAATCGGATTTTGCATGTTAATCTCGATTTGTTTGCATTTTGTGCATATCACTTTTTGGAGACTTCCATGTAATTCAAGAACATTTTCAGATCCGGCTTTTCTGTGTAAACCATCAACATTCTGAGTGATTATACAAAATTTCCGCCCTTGCTCCTTACAAATCTTTTCATATAGCGCCAAGGCTTTATGCGCCTGTAATGATTTTAATTATTATGTAACAGAATCGGGATGTAATAGTCATACAGTATTCGGGTAGCTGTTAAACGCGATGTCTCTGCGATAATGATAAAACTCCCACACCAACGCCGGGTTTGTTTTGAACGCCTCCAGGGTTGCTAAGTCGGTCGCTCTGTGGGTACGCCACAAACCTCCAACCCCCCGAAATACCGGAATTCCAGATTCGGCCGAGACTCCGGCTCCGGTTAACACGACGATGTTTTGCGCTTCTTTCAATACTTTTCTGAATTCTTTGTAGTCAGATAGGGGTTGTTTAGACATTTTGTAAGGGTGTTGGACTCGTCTTGTAATGACAGTCGCTGCTTTACGCAAAATCATTGATTTGTTGTTGAGTTGCTTTGAGGTTAGGTATTTCGACTGGGAGATGTTTTGGTGGGGAAAGGTGTGATGCGCATGGGCGTTGATTCTCCAGTTGATCCAGTTGAGATTTCATGTTCTGGAGTTGATGAGCAGCGGGTTGATATGTTGGACACTGTTTCAACTCGTGTTTGGAATTCGTTGTTATTTATTTACCTAAACCGTATTATCTTTAAAAAGTGATTAGTTACTATCGGCGTGAGGTGTTTTACTTACAATTAATAAATTATCAAAATTGTGATTGTGAAAGTGCAACCAAAAGGAATTTGTCTGAGATTTTACCTGGAATGGTATGAATTTCTTTGAGTTTATCTTGTTAACAGCACGTTGTTTGAGTATCGATACACAGATAACGATTTGTTTACGGTTTTTTTAACCTATTGAACCGCTAATAACTGACATTTACGGTTAATATATCCGATGATTGGTAATCTTCAGGTATGCATTTATATAATACGTAATCGTGCAGCTCACCAAGGTCGTTTTAGATCGACTCCTGCAGAATATGTCAGAAACAACAAAATACAGGAAATTAAATTCGTTTTGCAATAGGTCGCAAGCAGCACGATGATCATTGGGAAACACAAATTTCGAGAATCCTCCGTTTCACAGGTTTTTCTTTGTAAGTGTCATTTTATCAGTACAGGAGAGCGTCAACTGTCAGATGATAGGATCGGTGATAATTCGGGCAAATGAAATTAATCTCGAGGGGTAAAAGTGTAATTTGTTAAATTTTATTTTGGGTTTGTTGGTCAAAAATAATTAATTATTGATGATCGTAAGTTTATTGCTGATGGCTACGATCACTTTTACAAATTTGGAACAAATCAGAAAAGCCGTCAATGATCATAAATTATATGTTTGAGAGTATGGGAATGGAAAGTGTACAGTAGCGGCACCAAATATGTGGACAAAAAATTGATTGATATTTTTGTAAGAGTCGTCGAGAATGGTGTTTTTTCCCTTTAAATACCGATGTCCCCTAGGGCAAATTAATTAGTGAACGAACAAGTCTTTATGTGGGGTATTACATAAACAATTGGAATTTAATAAACTCGTTTCCGTTTTTGGGACAACCTGCTGTATAAACTCGTGTCTAATATTTGTCAAAAAAAAAAATGCCAATTTTTCCCCACTGACCAAACTGCATCGCAACGTAATGACTGAATTTAAAGGGCAATTTGTGTAGTCGCTTGAAGGTCAGCCAGATTTTTAGGCAATTTAAAAATGGCCTTGAGCTTGAGAAAAATGATTTATTTACTGGTGGTTGTTACAAAGTCAATATTCGTAACCTAAATTGTGTGCGAAATTGGGTTGTCGCTCGGTTTTGATAGATGCATACTGTTAAATTTGAGTTGACAGGATAAAAGTGACGTTTCATGTTGAGGTTATGGCGGTTTAATTTGACAACAATTGGATAACTGTCAAGACCGCCATAATTCACTTGCGGGGGGTTCACACAAAATGCGATTAATATAATTGTAAATAGTTTGAATTACAATAATAATCTTAAAGACGACAGCGTTCCTTCAGAACGCGAGGGTTCAATGTTCTCTCCTTACCTCAAGAGGATCGACAAGTTATTCTTATTTTGTTCAACAGAAGCGTTTGTTTATTATACGTGATTTACTATAACTGGCATAAAAATGAATATAGACCTATTATCTTGTTTACTCTTCGATCGATTTTGAGTTATCTTTTCTATTAATCCATCTTCTTAATCAAAAGATGACGTGCAATCTGTACTCGACATTTTATTCAAATTTCTGGAAAAATTATTGACGCATGGGCGAGGCGAATCGTAAAACTAGGTCGCGCCAACCTGGAATAATTACCTTAAAATTCAACTTGCAGTTCCGTTTTTACGGTTTGTTTGATTATTTTAATGGCCATTAGAACAACTTTTGTTGCAATCAACACAAATCGAGTCATTGAATAGATTTTAATGGTTGAAATTAACACTTGATTGAGTGAATTTTGTAACAAAACTGGTACTTAATGACTTGGTCTAATTAGTTCATTTGCACATTTCCGTCAAAGTGCAAGAGTCGAATAAAGGGTGTGGCGGAGGTTGGGATGGGAAATAGGTTGCAATCATTACCGGATCAAGTCGGGATGGCCGCGATGATATGATGAATATTAATAGATTTTGCGTAAAACCGACAAGTCGAAGGTCAAATATAGTTTTAATGTTGTATATATTGTGTGGTGTATCATGTAAAATTTCACTTTTCTTGGGAAATAGAAAGTTTGTAAATTGTCTTGAATGTCGGTTTAAACTATGTAGAAAAATGTGAAGGATCATGAATAGAATTTTTAACCTTCCCAGTGCCATGTTTATTCTTAATGTTCGTATTGTTTCTGTTTTTGTATTCCGTGCGAATGTTTTCGCACTTTCAAATAAACACACGCAATAACGTTTATGTCTCGAATTTTTAAACAAACACCAATCACAGAATTGTTTGTCAGCAATATTAATGCTGCCTTAGTCACGGGGTACAAATTCTCCACTATCGACTAGCTTATATTTTTATTTTCGAAAACCAGCTTAAAGATATGCAGATCTGAAAAAATGAAACGACTTTGTATAGTAAGAGAGAGACGATCATATCAAACAACTTTTTTTGTAAAAATTGTAGGAATTTAAATCACGACATGATAAAAATAAAACACTTGATATTTTACCCGTATGTTTGACTTGCATGATGCTTTACTTTATGTAACAACACTGCCATGGCTACAAGGTTTTCATGCATATTTTGGTTTTTATTTTCGTTGTGTAGCTTTGAGATGTATTTTTAGGATCATTGTTGATTCGAAAAACTCATCATTCGCATAATTGTTTATCGTTTTATCAACCTTTTTGTCTTTGTAATCAGTATGACAATAAATACTAATCTGACGAGATCAATCAGTTGCAATTTTGCAACGTTTCAAAAGCTGTACATTTCGACGATTTTTTTTTCAATTCGTGTTGTTAAAAATCTAACAATAAATCAATCGTTTTTAAATGCGACAAAAAGCATAACATAAAATACTGGATTGTCAGCTTCCAAAAGCCATATGTTGGTTAACAGATTGTTTGGTACAACTATCAGATTTACGATATTGCCAGAAAAAATATCATTAATTTTAATTAACTGAGAATGTTTATCCAAGATCATAATTTTAAAAGTAAAAGGTCTTATTGCCAAAATCGTGATAGGTAGAAATACAATGTGACTGAACTCGCATGTTTTTTAAATGTAAAACAGTATAGTTAATTATGAAAGTGTACTAATTGTAAGTGAATTGGTTTAAGTTCTAAAAACAATCGTTTCATTGTGCAAATTATCTTGTTTTTCATTGGCGACGACAGGAAACGTTTTTGTTCGTTTTTTGCAATGTATTAATATATTTAGTATAGTCGTCTAATATTAGAAACCGTATGGTTTTGGAGTGGTAAATTTTCAATGAGCCATCTTCATGTCTCTTTTTTTGGGTTTCTGATTCATTGTGTTTTTCTCGGTAAATTGCCCATGCTTCCCGAATTAATGCAACTTTAAAAATAATTCCGAGTTATTTTTGTTGCTTATGATATTTCCGCGGTGTTTTGCATTAAATCTTGACTTGACGTAAAGTGAGCAATTCATGTTTTGTCTAGAATCAGTTAAAAAAGTGGCTTATTTATAAAATCGTCACGCTTGAGGTAAAGTCACTCCTTTCATATTTTAATTATACTAGGTACTTACCGTGCAAATCGCTTAAGACGCCCTCCATATTGCTACTTTATATTTGACAGCATTTGTCTGGCGTACTGGTTTTTGTTAATGTTAATAGAGTGAGAATTTAATTAGTGCCTGAGTTATGCGCGATATTAATTTTTCTTGTTGGCATTTCAAGAAAAAAGACAATTTGAAAAATGTGACATTCCCTCCTTGTCGCATTGCAACACCGCATCAGAAGCGGTTTGAAAATAATCTCTTTAGTTCAAGTTAACAAAAAAAAAATAATCCGGTTTGAGGATATGAAATAACATCTAGTTGAGTTATTCTAGGACAAAAAAAAGCACCATAACCTATCTCGTAACCACTTCCTAGAGTTGTCTGCTACATGTGACACCCACCGGTATAAACATGGCTTATATTGACACTCTTTCTGTGTTACAAATGTAACATTATGCCGTTCTCTGTTTGCGTTATCAAAACCTATTTGGTTCCGGTTGACCCCTAAGAGAATCCGGTCTAACACCTGGGAAAAGAAATTTACTATCGATTAGTGTTTTAGATAATTGTTGGATTCGACTTGTATACCAAGGGCCAACAATGTTTTCATGTTGTTCTGGTTTTTACCTGCTCGGGGTCCTATAATTATATTCATCATGAATTCCGCAGGTATGTGGAATGCGACCTTGAGAGGTTATGTAGTTTCTTGATCTAGCTAAACTACGGTTATGCCTTATTGCCTTCGTGTCTTCACCGCTCTTGCCTACCTTCGATGCCGTTCCAAGACCGTTTATGCCCGACCATACTCTCATAATTGCCTGTTTATTAGCTATCGATTAATACAGTCATTATATTGTTTCGTCGGTCCCTCGATTGTTCCATTTTTGGCTGTCTGTCCGTAATAGTAAAAGTTTACAGCACACACGGCGAATTGGATGTCTTCAATTATCGATATTGAGACGTAGATGCTTACAAAGGAAAGTTCACATAACCGCGTTAATCATCCGCATGTGACACTCCTTAGACGACCATTATTCATGGATTTGTTACCACTCTATAATTTGCATATTTGGTGTTACATTTTTCTGCTCTTTCAAGGTTATCTGTAAAAATATGGGTGGTGCAACAACAAACAATGCGTGAAAAAATCCTCAAGTTGTTGAATTGTGTCACCAACAAAGTTGACATTATATTATAACCATGTTTGTTGGTGAAACGCGTCTAGTATGTATGTAGTTTAAAAGATACTGGTGTTCGGTAGCAATTTATTTATTTATGATGATTACTTAAGTAGGTAATAAAAGTAGTTAAGTCCGTAATAATAACAAAGGTTAATGACCCGGTATAACGTCGAAATGTTGGAAGTATCCATATCGACGTTAAAAAGAATAAATTTACGAAAACTCGTAACTGTCCAATAGAAAATGGATTGAATTGTTTCAGATTGACAAAAAATGGGATTAATGGATAATTGGAAATTTAATGGTGGTCGCACTGTGGCAGATGTAATTTAAACAATTTCTTAAAACTCTCACTATAAGATTGTTAGAAACGAAGAAAAACCACTTTTAGAAAGTGGAAAAAACGTTGCCACCATTGCATTCCACCAAACCATAATAATGTTTTAATTTGTTAATCTTTTATAAACAAATGAAAATATTTTATCAGTTTGTTTATTAAACAATAATGCATTATAATGAATTATGGGGCATATTTACATAATTATATGCACTCATATAGATAAACCTAATTAACAGTTTGCGATTATAATATGGCAAAATTTTGCTTTAAACGCCAATTAGACTGCAAATTTCCTTTTAACACTAAAAATGCGATAACGGTTTTACCACTCTTTTTAGATCAAACCGCTCCATGGTCGACGTCGTCATATGCCATAACATATGAACAAACACCATACTGTGCAATAAAGTTTGTAAACAGTTGGTGTAAATAAAAAAATTATGATAAAAATGTTGCCTAATGTGCTTTATATAACCGACTAGAGAAACATCAAATGATATTTGTCCACAATGACAATCCGGGATCCACGGTATATGACGTGTGCGGTATGGTACCGATTAATACAGCTAATGAATGTTGCATGAATCATGTTCGGCTTGTGAAATGTTGCAATAATGGCTCTGGTATGTTGTGTTTTGAAAGTCATCTGTAACGTATTAGTTTACAGCTCAGTGAATATTGCGGAAATCCGAACAAATGAAAGAGCGATTTCCTGTCATTCTACAGGGGATTATGTTCAGTGCTAGTAGCTGCGAATCCATAAAAATTCCAGCCCCGAATTTTAATATAGAGCAAACATCCCACAAGACCTATATTAACGTTGAGTTAACGGTTACGCTAGCGCTCTCAGAGTTACCTTTCGAGTTAACAACTGCTCCTATCATGTCATAAAAACGTAAACAATGGAAACGGAGAAATAGCCGCCTTGCAAAAAACATCTGCTACATTTTCGGAAATTAACTAATAATAGGTGAAAGGAAAAAAATTTTTGAACTGTGTACTGTGTTTTATATGGTACTGTTTTCATAATTACTGTAATTGACGTTAGAGTTGGCCCGCTAAAATAATGTCCGACCGTCAAGTCAAACAAACATAACAGTGGCCGAAGAAGTACTGTTACATAAGCGCGCGATGCGGCACGAGAGACTCATAAAAACAGAACATATCAAAATCTGATGTGACCTCCACATTTTAAGACTCTAAAATAACAAAACGCATGTTGTAAAATTTTTGCACAAGTTTTTAGCAATAACCTGTTCCAATTGTCAGAGTCGCTGTTAGTGTCAAAAAAAGGTTGTCAGTTAAAAACAATTTAATGCGATTTCAGATAATGTAACCACTAGTATTAAATCATTGCTTGGTACATTTATATCCGTAATGAAAATAGCCTCCTGACCGCTGGATTGGCCAGAACAACACCTTTTTTGTAACAACGATAGTTTAGTTTTTTGTAATGCAAGGTTTTATCGTGCGTGTTTTATGGGCCGCAGTTCATGAAACGAGTCGTTAAATGGTCCATTTACGAAATATATGTTAAATAACGGTGTTAAGATTCGCAAATGCATCCAGTGTTAAACTATATACCGGCAGTGAAAGTATTGACGTTGCGACATTGGGATCAGATAATTTTGCTAACGCCTTTTAAACGTTCCACTCTCTGAGCTTCACCGCACGCTCCTGCGACCAAGAGCGGAACCGAAAAATTTCGACGTTCGCCATTTCAGCCGGATCGGGACAGTTTTTCCCCCGGTTCGATTTGCATTTCGACGGTGTCAGGTTGAAATATTTTTAAAAATTTTGTGCGTCGCCGCCGAGTCGCCGCTGCTAAGGTGCTCATAATTGTATTCCCGGCTCGTTTCCTTCTAACGGTTTTTAAATAAATTCACATACCTACACCACCTCTTTCGTAATAGGACCATAACAGCATCGATAATCATCTTTTGTAAAGTTCGCATTGTGGAATTTTCACTTTTGCCGTGCCATAAACTTATCATAAGAAGTGGTCGTTTGTAAACTTGATCTAGTTTTTTTTAGGCTTCTTTTAAAATTATCCGTGACTACCGACTGCTCCCAGTTTACTTGCCTAATGAGCGTCTATACTGTTGACGTTTGGCCCTGTGTTTGTTGCATAATGTTAATAATCCATGCAAATTTATTCGGTTTGTGTGATATTTATTAACATTTGATATTTAATTTTCGTTAAAAATGCAACAATGTGTAAAAAATTCGTACCGAACCGGTTCCTGGTGTGACTGAAGTCGAAATTTATGAAAATGACAACAGTAAATTGATTGGTGTAGTACTGTTGTTCGCTGTGTTGTTGAAGGTGGGACGGTACGTCAGAGGACAATGTCAAAAAAGGTATAACATTTTTGAGCGTTGCATCACGTACTCATCTCTATTACAGAGATGGTTTGAATTCCTGGCGAGTACGCGTACTTGCCGTGTGGTGTATTTATACCGCGAAACACCGCGACCAAAGGTATGCTTGTGTGCTATGCCTATATGTCGACGATGTCGACCAAATCAAGATCGGCCTTATAACTCGTCTTGTTAGTTCTGTCGTTTGGCACGAATGTACCTCTATTTTTAGCCCTATTAGATACACCGCAATTACACCGATCGTTACCTTTTAGATAAGACGGCTAATTTATCAAGTTGCACACATATGCACGATCTATTGCAACTAGCGTCCAACTTTTTCCTCGGGGGACTCTCCCCCACCCCCACTCAGAGAAATTAACATTTAAAACCGCTAAATGTGTACATTGTCGATATATCAAACTAATAATTGATAGTAATAACTGTTTAAATAAACTCTAACGACTTTATCTGTGCGGTTCCTTAACACTTTTCTTGTTCATATTATGTAATTGACTTATTTATTATGGTTGTTAAAATAACATTGCGCCAATTCCATTTACATTAACTAGCTAACACTTAATCAAACACTGTACTTTCCAATTATAATATTAATGATCTTTCTAAGCGTTGTAAAATCGACGTAATTATGCAACCCTGTGACTTTTCTCCGTTTCCAAAATCGAAATTTTCAACCAAATACTCGACTTCAATGTTTGTACACTTATTTTTTAAATATATATAAACATCAGTGTCACATGATGTAATAGGAACCAGTAGAGCACCATGTAGGTGGTTGTTTTTATTTGTTTATGTTGTTAGTAATGTGATGTCTAAATCTGGAGTTCATTATTGCTTACATATTGGAAAAATTTCAAAAATGCGAGATACAATTCAGTTTATATGCAATTTCTCAATATTGAGACCACCAATACGTAAAAATGATTCTTAATTGTTTATTTCAAGTGCTTCAGTTACCGAGTAATCAGTTTCGAGAAATATTAGATAACGAGAAAATATAATCGTACATCTTAAACAATATTTTTATCCAAATTGTGAAAGTCGCTCGCGAGATGAACAAAATGATTTCTATCAATTAAAAAATTCAATCACCAGATGGTCTGTTACATCAACTAAGAACTTGTTATTGATATCATGCCTATAATACACGTATAAAATGTTTACGTATAGAATTTCACTTCAGTTAATGTATCGGTGTCAAAGATAACATTCAAACTTTATCACAACACACATATTTTCGTTTTTAACATGACAAGACTACCAGATTTCATCAAAATCGGTTCAGCTATAGTAATAACGACAGATAGACCGACATTTGTGGAAAATTGTTTTTCGGATTTCGTAAATCGCGTTCTAAATGTGAGAACATTTTGAGTTCGCATCCCGATACTAACATCATTACCCAAATCAAAAAGCGCAAACTGCAAAAATGCTAATTTTACTTTACAATGACGTATTCTAGGTTATAAAAATTAATTATTCAGATTTTGTAGACTGATTCACTTTTTTTTGTCCGCTGGATAGCCCGGATAGCATGAAAATTTAATTTGCGTCATAACTAGAGCTACGAAATTTTTTAATTGGGGTAACTATATGTTTTATGGATCAGTAACATGACCTACTTATAAAGTAATTTGTTAACATAAGTAATGTCTTTGCTTTTTTAGCCCCGTGGTTTAGTAAAATTTTGGAACAAATATGACAAACTACATTTGTAGAACTTATTTTTTACTTTTACATTTTAATCATGCTTATTGATGAAAGTTTAAAAATTGACATGGGTGCTTTGACTCCGATAACAATGATAAGAGTAATATGTACAGCCATTGTTATTGCTATTGTGTCAAGTTTCACCAAGCTCTGGTTTGGCCGCAATTCGCGGTTAAATATAGCGGAATTCATAAAGAATTTCTTTAAACTACTCGGAACTGCAGGTATTAATGAGAGGGCACTTGCAGCGCTTTTGAAGGTGTGTAATATTTGATTTTTCTCAGAAACTGACTGTATTTCTTTCGATGTAAAAAATATGAATTTAATTATATTTAACCGCGGCAAACTTGGCACAATGGTAACAATTATTGTTCAGAAAATCGGCATCGTGTTAAGATGGAATGCATAAGATTCCTGCGGTGTCCTTTAACGTTTGAGGTCAGAACAATAAAGAAATTTTGTATTATAACGTTCCGAAGAACTTAATGGGCTAAAAACGCGGAATTTTTCAAATATTTTTAAAAAACAAATTCGCCAGCTCTTAACGAAATTAACATAATGTTTGTCATTTGACGTTGCAATGCAATTTACGGACGCCCACGATTTAGATTTGATTCTAATCAACACATTTTTTGGAATTTAAAGTTGAAATTGTCATAAAAAGTTCAAAGGTGTTTTACATTCGCATTGTGGCATTTTCTAATTAAAATGTTCAGTCCCACATATTAGAGTCCCGGTTTTAATTTATTAACGCTTTTTCGGACCGTTGCGTTTTTAGAGACCGTTAAATTCATTAAATTAAATTTTTTCATTAAACCATAATTCATGGTTAGGTCAAAATTTGTGACATCGCCAAATTTTAACGAGCAGTGTGGTGTCTAATGAGCCTGATTGCGTTTAGCTAAGTCGATATAAAAAATAATTAATTCAGGGTTGGCCAAGTTATTTATCGCATATCATATGATAGTATGAGCAGATAACCTTCAAGGATTTTTGGTCCAATTAACCTGTTGTTTTGTCTCAACTCATTGAAAATCCGATTTATCTTAATTGTCAATTTCTTTGTAGTACCAATGCCGTTTTGATCTTACTTCTCAATTGGATGAATTTATCACTTTCAGTTTCTTTCATTTGTGCAATTTCGCAGTCTGCATAGGAAGTTGATGGCGTAGACCGGTAAGATTTCTCATAAATAAGCGTGAACCGTTTCCTTTTAGTTCTCACTTCCGCTGAAATGTAAACATCGCTCCCTAGTTAAGATTTTGACATTTCCTGTCATCAGCTTTTATTTACGAAATTCGAGGAGAGTGCAGATCATCTCTCTGCTTCTTTCTGTAAGATGATACGCACTTCCAAGACATTTTCTTCTTAGTTGATATTTTTTTCAAACATACACAATTTTATTATGATTGTAAATGCGCTATTCAGGTAATTTTTCTTATTGTTGCTGCGTATTTTTCTCACGGTTCTAATTGCAATGAATAACAGTATTTCAAAATTAATAACATTGTTTTTCCCAAGATCAGTTTTATCTTTATGTAAGTATATTGTCAGTTACATAAAGTACAATGACGTTTACAAATTTATGATTTTATCTGTCAAAGTTGTATCAAATAAGACATCAGTAAATACAGACTGATCATTAATGTTTAAACATGCCCACTCACATGCCAAATAGTGAGATCGTATTAGATTTGATGTTCCGCCTACAAATGATTGTTGCACCTGCATTAAAAAATTTCGTAATTTTCGTTTTAGTAACAATGTAATCTGACACATAACAATGACGAATTTAATTTGATTATTTTAATAAAATTTTTTAACATATGATACGTACATCTGTTGTTACAATGATACAAATAATGAAAATCGCGAGAGTTGCTAACTTAACGTCAACAATTATAAAATTTAAGAGGCGGCAAAATATTTTTCGCAATAGTCAAGGCTTAGGAGAAGGTATGTGGAATACTCCGTACTAAATTCAGTAAAAACAATAAAGGAACAGTTCTTTCTGCTTTTATCACTTATTTATTGTTTTGAAAATACCGTTTTCGAGCAGGGAGAAGAATGGTAGTTCACAACAATGGCTCGACTCTTGTCCGATTTAAAAACATAAAGACATGTTCGGCAGATGATATTTGAAAAACAATAATTATTTGTTGTATGTTATTATGTGTTCCAGTAGTATCTATTATTGTTCTTGAAGCGGCTATTGTTTTGGGATTTCTTTATTTGCAGTTCTTTATCCTAGCATTAATGTTATCAAATGGAAAAATAATTATCAATTGCATTTTCAGTTCTATATAATGTGATTTTTTTCCAACTCGTTATTATGGTCTTTTTTGTACTAATGCTCATTTCCTTTGTTATAGCAATCCATAATTATTTATAAAGCGTGAAATTGTAATTGTTGCAAATAATGGATAACAACAACGAGTATGAAAACCCAGAAAGTATGGTGAGGCTTTTAAAAATTATTTTCATTGTTCTCGTTCCGTGTATGTTATGTTGTCGCGCCCTTTATGTAAATCGTGTCAGTCAATTAACTCGTCAAAGACAGTCGAGATGGGTTTTATGGGTCCTTTGTGTAGTTAAAATATTCAAAAATTTCTTTCAATTGCCACATTGTTCCATTTTTCATTGAAGTTTCTTCATTAGATACCTATAAAAGTTAAACTTTTGGCGCAAGTCTTGATAGGTGAACATGCTTTGCCTTGCTTCTATTTTTGTAGATGTTTACTAACCTCACTCAACAGTTTATATGTTTGGAATGGCTGTTTATTAATTCAACTTCTGTTTACGCAGAATTCCAACACAGAGTATTTACCAACGAAATGTCGAATAACGAAACCCCCTCCCCCAAAACCAGCCGCAAATCCTTTGCAGTTTGTCAAAGTGGCGCCTTGTCCGCTTTTTCAAAAAGCCCACGAACAAATAAAAAAAGTCGAAGAAATTAAGAAAGAAAGGAAAGAAGTGAGGGAGGAGGCCGAAGATTGGCAACAAGTAAGTCAAGCGTCTAATTATTTTCCACATGACTGACATTGTTGTTCGCAGAATCTTGACAACTGGAAAAGTTGCCGAAGAAAACGCCAAGAACATATCATCGAACGTGTGGTTGAAGTGAAGAAAATGGAACAAGAAGAACAAGAAAGACACAGGAAGAAAAGCAAAACGTTCAATGAAATGATCGAAAACAGGTATCTATCTACTCAGACTTAAGTTAGACTTAAAATGTTCTCTAATGAAATTAACTCAAATTTTAGAAGTAAAGGACGCCACAAGTTCAGCATCCCGATATATGACGACGACTCCAATGACTTAAGTGATTATGGCATTGGAAGTAGTAGTTCGAAAACCAATAGCATTAAAGATGTTGACACGGACGATAGTTGCAGTATTTTAGTACGTATTGCATGATGTATACCATTAACAGTTGTATCTAACGTTGATCTCATTTAGGATGAGAAAGAGAATCGCTCTTTTGAATCACCATGTAACAAAGACAATTCAAGTGCTTCAAACCAAAGTCAAAGCGAAGATGAAACTAATACCACGAGAAAAGATAATACCAGATCGAGCTTAAATGTGATCAAACAGTCAACTTTTTACACATCAACAAAAATAAACGATTCGAAATTTTCCAACGACAAGCCAGAAAATACAGAACAATACACATACGAAGGAGCAATACAAGATTACAGGTCTAGGATACGATCAAAGATTCATGTTGACGAATCAATATTTACAAAAAGTCAAGATTACACAAAAAGCAAGGAATTCTCGGAAGCTCAAAGTGCGTTACCAAAAGGGGAAATATTTAAAAGAAAGGAGTTGTTTGAAACGGATAAACCTTTGGAAATAAACAATTATGAATCACCGACCGCACGGAGGTTATCGGAAGATTTCGTCAATACCCAAAGCATCAAACAAAGATTGCAGAGTCTCGAAAAGTGTACAGATCAATCATTAAGAAACGATAAAAATGATATACAGACAATAAAGCAGCGTTTGCAGAATTTTAACAAACAGAATGACGATTCGAAAAACAACAACAAAACAAGGTCCACAAAAATTAGCAGTTACCTTATCAACAAATCAAATACGACAAACTTAGAAATAAAAAATAACAACACAAATCTAGAATGGAAGAAAAAGGATTTAACCGATAGATGTTCCAGTCCTGAAACAGAACTTTATATGGACAATTTGAAGATGTTTAGCCGAGACTTGGACAATTTGATGCAAATCAAATCCAGCAACAGAATTAACAACATCGACGATTATTGTGTAAACCTTAATTATCCAGCTTCGACGTCATCAACGGAATTAATGGGCATATCTTCAGATAGAGAAGATAGTGGTATTCATACAGCTGATGTGTCTTGTTCTGTTAGTCAAGCCGACGAACCCGTTGAAGATACAGAACTAGCCGCAAGTACAATTCCTAGTTGTATCGAAAAATTAACAATTGAAGAACGCAACGAGTTTGACGAAATACCACAAAACGAAAATGACGTAAATTACGTGACCACAACAGAACTTGAAATAGGAGATAAAGACGAGCCCGTTAATGAAACAAACAATAAAAACATTACTGAATGTACAATACATCTACTCGAGTCTCTACGAAGAGACTCTTCCGACAATTTGTGGGCAGAAAAAAACGTTCCCTGCAAACCCAAAAATCATCCAAAAGAAGAAAATATTTACGAAAATGTTAAATTATTTGATAACAAAAACACAAACCCGATCGAATTTATCTCGGATGATATTGTCATTGATGGCACCTTCCCATTAGCACCGCCAACTATGATTGAGCCGCCGAAAGTCAAACCACCACCTCCACCCCCGGTTGAAAATGATAACGTAGAAATTTCAGAACCTGAAATGAAACGAATCAATTCAACCAAGCGAATTAAGAGGGAAATTCACATAAAACGGTCCAGTTTTTTGGGACTAGATGAGCCGACCGAAGACCAAATCTACCCAGAAATCAGCGTCGATAGACCGCCTGATATTAATTCTTTTCTCCAGAAAGAATCGAAGCTGGAAAAATCGCTCTACAAAAAAGCACAAGAAGAAAACCGTATTGGTATTTTAAGTAAAGTCGAAAGTCACGATTCGGGTTTAGATATCGATAGAGGGCGCCTGTCGAGCGACACCTGGTGTAGTAGCATCGGAGATTCAAACACGCCGAGTCCCGAGAGGCACGATAGTGAGGTAAAAAAATAAAAAATAAAAAAAAAAAAAATGTTACAAATTAATATTTACAGCAAACCAATAGTATTACTTCCGAAGAAGACGAGATTACAAAAAAGGAACGGGAGATCATTGAAATGGTGGAAAAAGAAGAAAAATCGCGCGATATAGTGGATTATTTAGGCCCAAATGAAAAACAAAACCAAGTGATTTTGAGAAATAATCAAAACACGTTATTAAACGAGCCGTATTTGGGCAGTGAAAATTTTAACAATCCTTATTTTCCCAAGGTAGGCTGTTTTTCATGATTATTGTTAATTATTATTATTATTATTTTGCACAGGAACCATCAAATTATTTAGATGACCAAGACTCGGAAGTTTTAAAAGTCGAACATGAACTGCGACAGTTGGAAAGGGAAGAACTTAAAAGACAACATGAAAACATGCTGTTCCAGGAAAGTCGTGCTAAAGCTCGTTTGCAAAACAATCGTCATTCTTCGGAAAACATTTTCGACGAAATGTATTCACCATACCAAGACGGAGTGAATTATAGAAAATCGATGCCAGAGTTGCAACATATTCCGCTTGAATATAGAAAGTCCCTAACTGACGTCCCAAATGCTTACAATGTTTATAGATCCGTTGAACTGGACGTACAGTATCGAAAATCTATGCCTGACATACAGCATGCGTACCATAAATCGATACCAGAGTACCACAAACCGACTGCAGATAATTCTCTAGATCATCGTAAATCGATGCCGGATATAGAGAGATCAGCGTTTAAGTCACCCCCACCGGTCAAAAGACAACCTATTTTGCCGGGGAAACCCATAAGACCGATGAGTAAAGAACAGAGAGACCGATATTTACTGATGAATCCTGCTCTGTCAGATCCTTTGCAACATCCAAACGGAAAACCAAGGCAACTGTCCAGGCACAGCTTACAAGCGTTGAGTGCTGTGCCGAAAAGTAGACATCTCCCTGTTGATTGGATCCAACCTAGATCTAACCCCGAGAAAAACACCAAACAACATTGGCTGATTCAAGTAATAATATTTATTTTTGTCATTACTTGTGTGTAATCAAACAATTTTAGGAAGCTGAACTGAGGAGGATAAGCGAGCAAAAGAACGCAGCAGCTAACCGAAACTGGCAGCAACCCAGGCAAGAAAAACATTTACCTGATTCTGTAATACAGACCCTGACACAAAGGGCCCAGAATAGGGCCGAGATCACCGAGCGTAATCAGCCGATAAGGAGGTGATCTACATGTGTTCTTGTGTTGTTTCAGTACAATAACATTATTTGTAGATCTGAGACGAGTCCGAATAAAGACAGTATTCAGCATCCCTATTTGGGCCACAACCAGACGATGGGTCACGCCTTACCGATGCCTTATCCCCCACCCGTCGCGATGGAAGAAACCCAAGATCGAATGTTGAGTGTTAGCGGCAAGAAGAAGTGTTCAAATTGTAACAAAGAGCTTGGTATGCTTTCTTCAAACAATGATGTTTGTGTTATTTGATGGGTTTCAGGAAGAGGGGCAGCTATGATTATAGAGAGTTTGTGCCTTTTCTATCATATGGAATGCTTCATTTGTTGCGTCTGCCATATGCAATTAGGGGATGGAAGAATGGGGACTGACGTACGGGTCCGGAACCAAAAGTTACACTGCCATAATTGTTATTCCAGCGATGATGGCATCAAGTTCAGTTGCGTATAATGTATATAAAAATAATTTAAACTTGTAAATATATCTGAGGATTATGTTATGTATTTATACATCTTGTATTATATATGTTGAGATTGTAATATAATGATTATTTCGACAATTATTGCGGACAATATTAGATTTTATGTTAACGTTACTCTTTCTTCTTCATAGATTGTTATAAAATAGGTGCCAAATTTTTCACCATACCATCCTTTTTGATAAATCATTTATTTGTATATTTATAAGGAAAAGGGTTAAAAAATTAGTAACATTGTTAGTAGCCTATTTTAGTGTATTCAATAATAATTGTAACAAAACAGTAATATATTTAATACTCTGTTAACTTAGGTTGTGTCTATAACTGTTATTATAATTATTATTTATTGTTTTCTTATTACTACACTGAAAGTTATACATGAGCTAATTTCGTTAAATTGGTTGCAACTAGCGACTTCAATTGTATCATTATTATTAATTTTCGTTAATGTTCATAAGACTTGTAAAATTATTTAATATTATTTCAGTGTATAAAATATTACAAATATTACAAAATGTAGAATTACTATTGTGTTTAATTTAAACCATATTATAAGGGGAAGTGTTGGGGAAAATAACAAACATATTTATGCATAAATTTATTGTAGTAAAATAACATTTAACTGAAAAAAATTGAAAATACCAGCAGTATCGTAAAATAACAATTGCATTATATGAAAATTACTATTTTAAATTTAAGAATAACTTACTACATATTGATAAAAATTAAAGTGAATCTTAACATAATAAGGCACCATGTAAGAGAGGTTAGTGGAAATTAATTTTGAAGTAGTTGAGTGAATATATACAAGAACTGATTGAAATTTTCCACTAAATCGATTTTCTTTTAACTGTTACGAAAGATAATGAAATAATTAAAATTACTTAAGAGTAAGTTAAAGATTTAAAATATCTAGACTTCCACTTTGAACGGAGAACCTGGAATATGATCATCCCCCCACTTAACAATCACGATATAATCTCCTCGTTCTCTCACAACATAACTGACGGCATACTGATTGCGCCCTTGATGTTTAATGAACACTTCTTCACAAGGCCCTTTTGGTCCATGGACACCAACAAACAGTATATTAGTGCCTGAAAGTAAATTGTTTTGAAAAGATTACAAGCGAATATGTTCCAACAAACCAGCATCTTGAGCTGAAACAGTAAATTGGTTCTGTTTTCCTAAGTAAGCTTTCTTCAAGCCTTGGCCCTTCGAAGTGACTTTAGTTGCGTTGCTCTTAAAATGGGGAAGAACTGGTCCTTTAGAGTTAGTCAATCCTTTCCCGACCTTGGCAGTTGTTTCTACGACAACTGAAGACGATTCTTGCCCACCAATGTCGGCGACTTTAGCATCACCTGCAAAAGAGGTTATGTAGTTAAAAGTGCGCTTGCGCAATAGACATATAAAATGTTAAAACACAATCGCTCCTCACCTTTACTAGTAACTTTGAATGGAGATCCCACTATGTGATTGTTGTTGTATTTAATACTGATGTAATAGTCTCCAGGAGCCAATGGGGTGTATCTTACTTTGTAACCTTCCTCAACTTCCGTGCAATCCATTGAAACTTTACTTGGCCCATCAATATTGACAGCTAACGTACCAGCTCCAGCGTTAACAGTGTCGATGATGAAATCAGTTTTGGCACCTTGAATAATGGTTTAAATTCGATGTTGTTTTCACGTGTGTCAATATACCTGTTTTAACGTCGACGAGTCCTGCACCAGAAGCGTGAACGGCAGCAGGATCGGCTGTATCCTTACCGACCTTCACGCTGAAAGGCGATCCTGGGATGTGTACGCCATTGAATTTAGCATGAATTTTATGAATCCCATTTTCCCGAGGCATAAAACGAACGGAATACTCTTCCATATCAATTATTTGGACGAAACAATCGTCCTCATGACCAGATGGTCCAATAATCTATAAATCAAAAATAGTCGATTTCCAGTGACTAACTGTGACTATTATCCAAATAATATATTCGGACTAGAGGTTTCGGTCTAATGCGTTTTGTGAATTAACGTTTAATTTTACGCTTCAATGCGATTGTTATTGTTGTTGGTTGTATTTTCGTGAAAGACCTTGGGGATTGCGTAGGCCGAAACCGGTAGTCCGATAATGAAAAGTTGTTGAGAAAAAATGCGATTTTATTTTAGTTTTCATTAAGAGTTTCTGTAAAATAATGGTTACCTTGGCGTCGAGACTGCCCTTGGCACCATTTCTGCGTACAATGAATTGAGATGGTTTATCGGCCTGGATGTAGCCCTCGGGGAATTGGGCCACTTCGAGTAAGTGGGCATCCCCGACGGCTGGTGATATGTAAACCTTGAAGGGTGAGTCGGGTACATGTTCGTCGTTGAATTTCAATCCTATACGGTATTCACCTGTCACAAAACTAAGTGTTACCAATTCACCAACAAACAAACTGAATTGTGAAAACCTTCATTCTCTACAGGTGAGGGTGGGTTTAAGTTTATCTCGTGGCACACTTTATACATTTTTTATTGTCACAATAACATAAGAAACATTGACTCGTCGATGGGAACAAGCATATATTGGCTGACTACTTTAGTCATATGAAAAATATCTTACTAACTATTAAATATATGATTCAATCTTCTATATTTAACTTTTAAAACTACCTTGAAGTTATTTTTTTGTCACAGCATAACACACTTCGAAACATGCCACAAAATTTCAACTTGGAACACTGCCAAGTAGAAATAAACTTAGTAATAAATATATTTATATAAATATCATGCCACTCTTACTTCACTTACTACTGTTCCGCCATTTATTTTACCAAATTTGCACGAAAAAAACTTTAACCAAATTTACAAGCACTTGCAAATTATTCACTACGTGGGCTTCCCCTATCTAAAATTCATCAAAACAGTATCATTAATATGAAAATGATAGTGTATTTTTAATAATTGACCGATACAAACGACCGCGCATTTGTCAAGAACCACCAAAGTGACTTCGATAATTTAACTGGACATATTTCAAAATAGGAAGTGCCCACAAACTTACTTCATTCACATGATTGTTTGTCACTCTCCAAAAATACATCGCTCTTGTGCTGCCAAAATCTCAACCGAGCCTTTTAAAAACTACTAAACCTTTTAAACAGGCAAAACATGTACCGCAACGTAAAAAATCATTTTTTAATATTGTCGGCTTAGGCAACCAACAATACATCACTCAAAATCTGGCTTTCCCCGATAATTTTCCGCTAATATTCAAACCACATCCTCTGTATTATATTGTAAAATATTGATTTAATATGAATTACTGATATTAAACTGAAAAAAATCAATTGATTTTCCTCAAATTAAACGCAAAAAAATCATACAAAAATGAAAGAAGCTTCCGGTGTTCGCCCACGTATAAAGTTGTGCCAACAATTTTTTTATGAGAAGATTCTAGAAGGTTCTTAATACGTCACTTACCTGGTTCAGAAACTCTGTATGAAACGTCACAAGATCCATCTTTGCGATCAGTAAAATTAATTTCAGCTTTACTTGGTCCTTCTACTGAAATGGCGAGTTGACCGCTACCAGCCTCTCTTGTCCACACATTGAATTCGTTGAGTTCTCCTTGTTCCCCTCTTTCTAATCCAGCACCGCCCGCTTTAACTAAATGGGCGCCATGATCGCGGTATGGACCAACAGTGAATTGGAATGGAGAACCTATAAGAAAATAAAACGGTAAAGGGAAAATATGAAAATCGTTACCGTATTTTACCGGGGATGTGGATGTCCTTGTATCTGACAGAGACAGTGTGCACACCCAATTCTTTGGGGACGAAGTGTACGGCGTAGAGCCCATCTTGAACTTCGTTAATGACCGCATCTTCAGTCACACCTCCAGGTGAGGTTACGGTGGCACCCAAATCGAAAGATGTTATTCCTGAAGAAAAAAACTGTTATTTTAAGTTTAAACAATCTACAGTCAAATCTGGTCCGAAGTTTAATATCCAGATTTTAACTCATTGTGGCTTTCTATTAGTGAATATTAAAGAACCGTAAAATTAATAATGAATAAAGACATATTATTAATTACCAGGCATTTTGAAGGTGAGTTTACATTGGCTTCCGACTTCGGTAATGGGGACAGCCTCTCTTTGTCTTTGGATTTTCTCTCTTTGTCTGTTGGTGCCTTCGCCAGTAACCTAAAACGTAATTTCTAAACATATTAAGCAATTGCAAAAATTTTGACTGACATACCTTGACTGTAAATGGTGATCCATTAACATGGTGATCTGCGAACTTCAAATTAACAATGTAATAGCCAGGCTCGGTGGGTTTGTACGAGATGTTTAAGGTTCCATCAGTGTTATCATTGCACTGAATTTCAGCCTTGCTTGGTCCTTCAATTGATAAAGAAAGCCCTCCGAAGCCAGCATTTCTAGTATCAACATTGAAAGTGTTTTGGACATGAGTTTTGCCTTCCTTCAGGGCGTTACCGGAGACGTTAACCTTACGAGCATCACCAACCTCTCTTTCGCAAACATTAATTTTGAATGGCGAGTTTGTGATATGGTTGCCTAATTTTTTGACGGAAACTACATGTTCTCCGATTTCTCTCGGAGTAAAGGAGATACCAATGTTGCCAGTTGGTAAACGTTTCAAGAAGCAGGGTTCCTCCAATCCGCTGGGTGCTTGAATTGAGGCATTGAGTGACCTGATATCGGCGTCGGAAATTTTTCCTGGGAGGGAAACTTCGCTGCAAGAGCCAACAGATATTTGATTACGTTTGCGACCTTCTCCAGTGATCTTGGCGTTGAATGGTGACCCTTTAATGTGTTTATCGCCGAATCTTACTGAAATTTTGTATTCTCCTGGCGCAGTTGGTAGGTAGGAGACAGAGACAGTACCATCTTTGTTATCGTGGCAACTAATTTCGGCTTTACTTGGACCTTCAACAGCCATCGAAAGACCCCCAGCGCCAGCACCTTTGGTTGAAATTGTGAAATTGCTGGGTTCACCTGAGACTCCATGGGTTAAGCCAGGACCGTAAGCTGTTACGTAACCAGAACTGATCGAATCGACATGGATTTTATAAGGAGATCCTTGCACGTGTTCGCCATTGAATTTTACGGATAGTTCATGCAGGCCTTCTTCACGTGGGTCGTATCGAATTGAGACAGTACCATCATGGTTGTCTTCAATTACAGGTTTATCAACATTTCCACTTGGCATTTTGATTTCAGCTGAAATAATCCAAATATATTAGTAAGCTTCTTTTTTTCTCGTTAGTTATTTGTGGCAAAAGGAAGAAGTTACCTTTATGGGAGTTGATCGAATAACAAGAAAGAAAAGTTAAGGGAGCAAAAGAAACTCCAAAACCTTTACCACCAATAGGTATAGATGGTACTTTTCTATAAACAACCGGAAATTCCTCGTGGTCTATTTCAGAATATGTAATAGTTTTAAACAGTTCTACGTAAATAGTAGAAATTTCTGACCAAGTTGCTTCTGGAACCTTCGGAATATTGAGCCACGAGAACATTTTTACAACATTTGTCACACGAACTCAACAGTGCCCGAAAATTTATTTAAATGACGTGACGCCTAGAACTTTCGAATGCAACTGCGCTTAGATTTTATTTTTTGGGTAAGAGTTGGATTAATGAGCATGTTGAGACAGCTGTGTGCAAGAAATAAGTAAGGTGTTTAATATTTCCCATCTAAAAATATCAAAATATATTCTCGTGAAAAATTAGGTTGCGCCGAAGAAAATTCTTCCAGTTAATATTAGATGTGGCAGGGAAAATTTCAAATATTTCAGAAACTTATTTTTTTCCAAAATTTTTAACGAAAAGTTGAAAAACACTTCCATCAAGATTTGTAGCTGTGCAAAGTACTCCAAATTTATCATTTGACTTAACAAACATCAACAAAAATTAGCATTCCTCTGAATATAATTAACTTTTGCTTCATCGAAATTGCACTTTTTAAAATAGAACTAGACTAATTAAAGGCTGTTCTTACCTGTAACGTGTCCTCCGGTACTAGGCAGTGGGATATTATCGAAATTGAGAGGTCGGAAGGTTTGTTTAGATTGAGAGCTAGATGTCTTCTTTACAACTGAATCTGTCTGCGAATGACTTACGCTGGTTTTCTCGGATTTGCTGACTTCCTCGGCCTATAAAAGTAGAAAAGCATCAAATAATTGACACTGACGGACATCGCTCTGACGCGATACACAGTTTTTAGTTTATAACGAAATTATATTTTGGGAGTTGTGATGATTCTTGCAACAAGCATACAGCACATAATCACTTTTTTGATTTAAATTTTACAAATTGGAAATCGCGTACAAAAATTAGACGAAGCTTGTGCCAAAATATGTCACAACGATGGCTGTCAACATGTGTTCCCAATTCTTGTCTTTTCTCACGAACTCATCCACTTGGATTAATTTTAATAGTCTCGTATCCTCTGGATGATTCATGATTAATTCATGAACTTTTCTATTAAGCCCATCTGACCTAAATCATGTTTTCCTGCTTTCTTAAAATAAGAAATTACTTCTGCAACGAACACGAAGGACGCAATTTCATATTTTTGCCGATTTATTTATTGGTTTTATTAAAGATAAATGCAGTTTTATTTGTTCTTATTCGTTTTTATATCCAACACTAAAGCAATCATGTTTATGCATCAAGTAACATAAACTTGCCATACAAAAATCAAATTTTTTTGAAAATTTCAAAAAATTTGTAAAAAAGCGATCCCAATCATAAATATGAAAATGAAATGTGTAAGATACTTTTGAAATAATACCTAGTGATATTTAGAGTACTCGAAAAGTTACACAAACATACAATTTGTGACCATATGTTTGTGTCTACTGGTTGTAAAATGAATCACAAACATCAGAAAACCCATACGACATATGTGATGAGTACTGTTTTACTCTTGTGATCTCAATATTAATACATTTTAGTGTTCTATAAATGAAATAACCGTATGTTCGTTTTACAATTGTTTATTTTAATCGATCATTAATAACAACGTTATTGTTGCAACGCGCAACTACGTTCTTTATATTATTAGGAATATATCTGATGTCAAACATGTGCCATAATTAAACGCAGATTTCAGATTCTATTAACATTAAAATAGAAAGATGTATTTTAGTTTTCGTAACATTTAGTATTTGGTGAAATAAAATAAAACGCGATGTTTAGAAGTATTATTTTTAAACAAGATGATCCAAAATAACAATAAAAAGTCAGATGGTTGTCATAGAATGATAAAAATATTGGATACAAATTATAATAGCCACCAATTCTGAGTTATATTTAACACAAATACGATTCATTGGGTCACTGATCTTTAAAACATTTTCGATTCTTTTAATTATTTGTCTTCGTTGGCTTGGCTACATTTGAAAAATTGTAAAAATAAATGACTTGGAACGAGCAAATTGACTAAATCGATCAATCAACTTTTAGACCACTCATTACAAATTTAAAGAAAAAATGTTTTATATGTTTTACATATAAAACATACAAACTTAGAGGCTTAATATCGTTTTATATGTAGGTGAGTTTAGATTAGAAGAATACGCGAATGCTATTTATTAGAGGTCCACCTGTCGGTGATTTCTCAAAAAGATTGTCGCCGTACAATTTTAGCGGCACGGTTGAAATTTTTGTTTCTTTGGCGACACTCACTTGGTGAATTTTTTAATCCAATTCAATTAATTGTCCGGACTTTTGTGAGAAATTAACAAATCAACGCTTTTACTCGCGTTTTTCTTAATTACATCGTTTTGTCATTGTCCACTTGAGCAGTTTGTTTTTGTATTTTAACAACGGATACATATTGTAAATACTCATATAATATTAAATACCGAATAAGTTTAAATATAAAATTAGATTTGTGGTAATCATCTAAAAATATATTTTTATTTGCAATTTCTAAAATATTAACGGATCTACTTTATAAGAGCACTATTGTGTAAACAGTGTCTTGATTTTTTTATTTGTCCAACAATTTATTTGGACGCTGTTGGCATTTTAGTACAAATGAACACCTAGTGTACAATAAACATCGAATAATTTTAGAATGTCTGCACATAATTATATAATTAATATAATAATGCCAAGAACAATAACAGCCAAGACAGTTTTAAAAAACTATTTGAAAAATCATGAATAAACCTGCAAAAGTGCATCAAATTTGGACTTTTACGGGTCAATGAATCGGGGCTTCCCAGTCCAATAATTTTGTTGGCATCAGCTATATGAAAAAATATAAAATATGTAATCATTTATTATTGCACGTTGACAACACAGACAAATTACAACATGTAAGAACGACGAAACAATTAGATTATTCTCAGCACTTTCCCTTATTTTTCATTTTGTTATAAATAGAACATCTATATATAAGTTGAGCAATTCTATAAACAAGAAGTATTAGCTAAACGACACTTGCTGGAAATCCTGGAAACATCAACTATTAATAAATTATTTCAAACTTCGTTTACGAGAATAAAGACTGGCGTAAGTTTCATTTATGAAACTGTTACATTTCAAAAACTGCCTCTGGAACAATAAATCATTTTTGCCGCCCGGGAAATTCAAATTAAAAATAAATCGTAGCAAAGCCGTTTGTGTTATTTAAGATTTCAATTGCGACAAGATGTTAACTATCGGTGGGCAAAAGACATCAGTGTCGAGTCAGGCCTTAATGTAAAAAATTAATTAGCTTTTAATGAAACTGTGCAATAAATTTGAAAATTTTCAAAAATTCCCAAAATGGTTTTCTTCCACTAAATGTAGGGACAGCAAAGCCTTAAAGCTATTGAAAAAAACAGCATACCTTCTTCAGCAACCACGATACAAATGCGTTCACAAGACTGAAGACAATTAAATTACATGCATATAGAAATTTAAAATCTGGTGGGTGCTCTAAAGAGATCGGCTATTTTCGATTGTTTCCGCCAATATAAATTTAATCAAAAATTGGTAATATGAGACAATGGATCTGAGCTATTTCGAAACGACTCATTTTAAAATGGTTCCAATAGCACAAAAAAACAAAGTAATTTTATATAAGCCTTCTAACAAAGTGTAAAAATATTGCTCCATTGTAATAAAATTTGAAATAAATGTAATTTCTAGGAATAAAGAGGGAGTGGAGCCTCGCTTTCGACATCTGAATGGTGGGGGGAAATATGACGACAAAATTGTCTAGCTTGAGATATGCCACCAGCCAAAAATTCGAGATATTTCAGATGATAAGCTATAATAAAAGTTCACAACTTCAAAAACAATCTTGGGATTCGATAATAAGCTCAAAAAAAAATTGGCAGACATGCATTCTATAATTTAAAAAAAAGCAGAATAATTTTCACACTTTACTTTTTGGCGCCCTTTTACTCACGATCTGATAATCAACTTTACACGTGATATAACTTATCAAACCTTTCTCCTCGAGGTTTTTTTTTTGGGTGGTAAGTGAGCAGTGTTTTAATATAACTGCATTGTAAAAACCAAATTTTACTTTGAGTGTCACTATTATTACTTCGTTTCTAAAAATATATGTGTGAAAGAAATTGTTTTGTTTACGTCTTTCAAGTTAAATAAAAGCTTGTAAAAGAGCGATCTTCACAGTTGGTTATTTTTAAAGTTGCATGTGGAAATACACTTATTCAACATGGTAAAAATGATCCAGTGCTTGTGCTTTATTACATCAAAATTTGTGTGTCGATCCTGCTCGTGTATACACCCATTAAAAGCAAATTTAGCCAAACCTTGAAACAGTTTATGTATGCGCAATTAAAATTTAATGAAACTGTTGAAACGGTCGCAAAGAGACAATAGACATAAAATAACTTTTCTCAGAAAGCAGATAAGTCCGATGTAATTGGCGTCAGATCAGAAAATCATTAAAACTTTCAGATGTAGAGTAGTCGCTTGAACAAAGTCGACAGCACGTGTTTGTGTGAAATTTTGATAGCCATTCCTTTCTTTCATGTGGTTTAAAAATAAATTCGTATTTTTAAAGAAGTGTCAAACCGAAACTTCTATTATCAGAATTGCTCTCTTAAATCCTTCAAAAGTATTCTATTTATAAAATTCGAACAATATTTATGAGAATCGAAATAAATCGAACATTTGATATTCCAAGTCGATTACTCACCGTGAATGTGTAGAAACCACCAGGAATTGGTTGACCACCGAACTTGATATTGATGGTATAATCGTCGGCATCTTTTACAGTGTAATAAATATTTACTGTTCCATCTCCATTATCGACTATGTTGATGTCCAAATCGCTATAAATAAATCGAATCCGTCAAAAAAGTTCACGCAATTAGGAGCCTTTCTACCTTCCACTAGTTGATCTGATCCTGCAAGTGACAGCTCCGGTTCCTGCATTTTCAGTGTTTACAGTAATACAATACGACTCCCCGCTGCAAAGAGTCCTTTCTAATCCTTCCGTGATCTTGCACTTTTCCGCCTGAAAATCACGCGATCGATGACTATTTCTTGCACTTTCCAAAAAGATTTCAACTTACATTTCCGATGGCATAAGCTTGCACAGGGATCGGAACCTTCGAAACTTCTTTTCCGCCATATTTGACATCTATCTTGTATCTACCGCAATCATCGGGAACATAAGTGGCGCTATATGTTCCGTCGCCATTGTCGCTAACTTTAACCGGACGAGGGTTACCATCAGGGCCCTATAATTAACCTGACAGTAACGTTTCAGCGATCAAGTAAATCACCTACCAAAATCTCCACGTCAAGATCTCCATAACCCGCTTCTTGCGTGTCAATTTTGATAGTAGTCGGGATCGAGGCCGGAACCCCATTCTCGTCAATACTGGGTCCGCTTAACTTGACTTTTTCTGGTTCTACTTTCGGTCTTACTTTAATTGGGAATGGACTGTTAGGAATATCTTTTCCATTGTAAGTAATCTGAGCTTTAAGATTCGCGCCTTCGTTTGGAGGGATGTAAGCAACCTCGAAAGTACCATCGCCATTATTTGTCACTTCTGGTCTTCTTGGTAGAGGTTTTTGATCGGAGGTTATATTGACAGCGACGGGAGCTGGACCGACTTTTGATGCATCGATTGTAAATTTCGTCGGGATCCCGGATCTGCATTTTGACTGTTCCAAACCAGGACCGAAGGCCTTCACCAATTTTTCGTCAACATCGGGTACCACTTGAACCTGGAATTACTCGTTTATTGCTTACGATTTGCCAAAAATAACCTAAC
This sequence comes from Asbolus verrucosus, assembly GCA_004193795.1. Classification (NCBI taxonomy): domain Eukaryota; kingdom Metazoa; phylum Arthropoda; class Insecta; order Coleoptera; family Tenebrionidae; genus Asbolus; species Asbolus verrucosus. The sequence continues at coordinate 37,362 of QDEB01066921.1, forward strand.
ATACTTTAAAAGGCGATCCTGAAATGTGCTGATCAGCAAACCTAATAGCAACATCATATTCGCCTGGTTCAGTGGGGATGTATTCTACCGAACAAGAACCATCTCTGTTGTCTTTGCACGTCATTTTGGCCTCTGATGGGCCTTCAATCGCAAGGGATAAACCACCAGTTCCGGCACCTTCAATGGTTATTTGAATAGTCACAGTTTGTCAAAATTTTTTAGGTCTCACCTTTAGTTTCTACTGTGAATACGTTGGATTTGTTCAAGAAACCTTGTTCCAAACCTGGACCATAAGCTATACATTTTCTGGCATCACACCCCCTTCTCACATTAACAATGAAGGGTGACCCTGGGACGGGCACATTATCATAGAATATATCAATGGTGTGTCTACCTTCTTCAAAGGGTGTGTAACTAACTTTGTAAGTACCATCCAACAAGGGGGTTACTAACTTTTCAGTTTGAGCCCCTGATGGATTTGTGATAGTGCAAGTAACTATGCCGTCATCTCCAGTTTTTGGAATACCTCTAGTATCAACTAAGAAATCAGTTGGTGAATCAACGAAAACACCTAAAAATAAAACCGAGCATGAAAATCAAATTAATACTATCCTGTCCGGCTGTCGGCATGCAACAACAACAAAATGCTATTAATACATTAAAGAAAAATAAAAAGAAGGTAGCCTAGCAAGTTTTGTTATTAATCAGCGCAATTGCTACGATATCCAGTCAAACGCACACGATTTTACCGTGCAACTGTATTCCACTTCCAGAGACTTTAATTTTGTTCATGTCAACTTCTGGAACGATAATGGCTTGAAATGGGCTACCAGGTATATGTTGGTCGTTAAAAGTGATATTAATTCCATAATCCCCGATTTCGGTGGGCAGATATGCAACGGAACAAGTTCCATCACCGTTATCTCGGCAGTTGATGGCAGCTTCGCAAGGTCCTTCAACTGTAACCCCCAAACCCCCTTGACCTGCCCCTCTAGTATCTATCATGAATTCTGCAGGTCTGTTTACTATTCCTCTATGTAAGCCGGGACCAGAAGCTTTAACTTTCAATGGATCACTGCCAGTTAAACATGTCAGTCTAAATGGTCTGTGAGATATAGGCTCGCCGCCAAAAGATATGCCCAATAAATATTCTCCCAATTGAGTTGGGGTAAAATTTACTAAATAGCCCTCGTGTGTAGGGATCACGTGAGCTTTAACTTTGCTTCCGGAAGGGCTCGTGATTGAAATAGCGAATTCTGCTTTACCTGCGTCTTGAGTGATTACGCGGAACTGTTGTAAACTATTCACAGGGGCCGCTATATTCATTAATTTTAATGTAGTATAGGAAAAAAAAACAAATCGAGAAGATAAATTTTACTTACTCGGTTCTAATCCGTCAACTTTAATTTTGGAAACATCCACGTTCGGGTGGACCCTGAATTTCAAAGGAGTGCAAGGGACTTTCGTGCCACCATAATGAAGGGTTACTGTATGAATTCCTGAGTAGGGCGTCTCATAATCTACGGTATATGTTCTGTCGCCGTTGTCTGTTAATTTAACTGGGATTTCTTGATGAGTTTCTTCATTCACCAAATGAATATCTAAATCAGCTTCGCCAGCCCCTCTGTTAATTAGAAATAAAATAAAAAATTGGCGATAAAGAGACATAAAGTATATTAAACCGAATTTCGTATTCCTTGCCAACCTGTTGAGGTAGGATAGTAAAGTAGAAAGTTCATTTTTAAAATTAACCGATGCAACGTAATCTTTGTAGGCATATGTTTTCTAAATACTATCTCTTACAATAAATCAACAAGCTGACAACATAAAAGAATCCGGAACAAGTATAGTCGTGATAACGATACCTTGCGTCAATATTGAAGTGCGTGGGAGTGTTGGCTTTGACACCATCTTGAATTCCTGGTCCAAAACATTGAACTTTGGAGGAATCTACTGATTCGCCGACGTAAACTCTAAAAGGCGAGTTTCTGGTAGCAACTCCCCCATAATTAACTTGAACAGTATGTCGATTTCCTTCATGAGGAATATAAACAGCTTCAACAGTTCCGTCTGGTCTTTCCGCCAATTTCACATCGACAAGTTTGCAATTAAGGTCGGTAACTCTAACATCAAGCGGTGCTGATCCCGCTTTTCTGGTGTCAATAGTAAACTTCGTTGGTACATCTTTTTGAACGCCCGATGGTTCGATTCCAGGTCCGAAAACATCAACTTTTTCAGGGAAATAGTCTGTGTTGGGTAAAATTTGAGCAATATAAGGGCTTTTAGGAATGTCTTCGTTGTCGCATAGAATATGAACAGCGTATTCCCCTGGAGCGGTTGGATAGTATCTGACATCAGCTGAACCATCACCGTTATCATGACATTCAATTTTGGCTTGTGATGGTCCTTGGATGCTAAAACCTAAAGCTCCAGTTTCGCCATTGGTTTCGACGGTAAACAAAGCTGAATATCCCACTACGCCCCCAGCTAAGCCAGGTCCATATGCTCTGATTAGGGTTTCTTTGTAAGGACCCACGTTAACTTCAAAAGGTGATTTGTAGATTTCTTGTCCAGCAAAAGTTATCATAACTCTGTATCTGCCCTCTTTCATCGGATGGTACACTGCGTAGTAAGTGGTGCCATCAATTTTGGTGATTTTGCAAGGTTCTTTAACGCCTCCAGGTCCGATAATCTGGACATCAGGAAGACCTTCACCTGCACCTTCTGTGTATATTCTAAAATCGGCATCATCTTTGACTCTAACTCCAGCTGGTTGGAGACCACGACCACTGGCTCTAACTTTCTTAGAATCAGAAACAGGAGACACTCGAACTCCGTATGGACTTTTTGGAATGGGTTGTCCAGCAAAGAAAATATTAACGGAATGTAAACCGATAACTGGTGATAAGTATTCACAACGCCAAATATCTGGAGTTGTTTGGCGAACTGTAACGGGAATAGAATTTTTATTCCCAGAAGGATCCAAGATTATGACCTCTGGAACACCTTTACCGGCATCTACAATAAAACAATTCAATAATAGGAACTAAAGAAGATATTTAATTAACATACTTTTTGTGGAAATATCAAAATAGGCGGGTCTGTTAATGCAGACGCCATCTGGTTGCAAACCGGGGCCGGAAGCTGTGACTTTAGTTGGATCTCCGGCGTGACCTTCAACTTTAACTGTATACGGACTCTTTGGAACTTCGCGTCCAGCAAATCTAACGGAAATTTTATGATTCCCCTCTAACTGTGGTGTGTAAGCAACCGAATAAGTTAAATTTCTGTCGTTATTAAATCTGACTTCGACTGGCTCCTTTTGTCCTTTTGGATTTTCTACAATCACATCAACATGACCTCTACCAGCAGAGAAGGTTTCAATAGTAAAATTAGCAGGAGCCCCCACAACTGGTCCAGTTGGTTCGATTCCGGGACCGTAAACTCTTACTCTGGAAAGAAACCCTGATGTAATACCTCATCAACACCGAAACAAGCATAAACTCCAAGGAGAAAAAACAACGATAACACACGATATTAATTCGTAATTTGGTTAGTTCTCTATATGTGGAAGAACAAAACCAATCCTAATGATTAATGCGTTAATGGTTTTTCTTTGGTATTAAACTTACCTAGGAGGGGGGAGTCTGAATTAAAAACAAAGAAAATTAATTAATAATGTTGTATGTCCAAAATGTTTTTACCATTGCTAATGAAATCATCATGTCGCCATACTTACTTATTCGGACTAGTTCTTGGTCTTAATGGCGCCCCTTGTTTCAATTTGGCACTAGGATATTGCGATAAGTACGTCATCATTGATTGTTCGTCGACATTTGGATTGACTATTTCTTCTGGTTTGATTAATTGGGGGATGTTCAACCAATCATCTGCTAATCCCATCGCTTCTGATGCATTTTGGACCGAATCTTTGGGGTCCCAGTCCTATTTCGTTACGAGTTAAACATAAAAATAATATTTATAATTTTAGCAATTACCGGCCAATCAGGACAGAGGCCTGGTGCCACAGCATCAACTAAAGCTCCAACAGCTTTACCGTCATTCCAGTCTGTAGTGAAATTGTGTATGGGCAATTCTGGCAACTTTGTTTGAATCCAATTCATCAGCCTAAGATTTTTCGAATTGGGTTTATTGAAATTTACATTTTATATTAACGAGTACCTTTGTTTTGGAGTCGGTTCTGTACCGCCGTTGTTCATATCGTCTTCGCCCTCCCACATGGGCAAAGATATTGAATAATGTAAAATTAAAGTCCATATCAAACCTAATATTAGTTTTAATTTACAATCTACTATGTGACTTGAATCTGAAACAATAACAGTGGTCTTATTAACACTGCAGTAATGGAAGTTAATTGGCAATTGCGATAGAGGACTGAAGCGAGTTACACAAGGAGATTGTTTTAGCGGTAAATAATCATTACGATGTAGAAAGTCATGAAATGTAACTGAACTTCTGCATTCAGTCCGCAGGTGATACGAGATCTTTGCCTTCACCACCTAACTCCAAATTGCGAACAAAGCGAAAAAATGTACCATCTGTTCGGTTGAAAAAGAATCTTCTAAACTTCGTGTAAATATGTGAAGTTTAGTCCTATTTAAGGTATATAGAGAAATGTAGAACGGTGTAACTGGGTCTATCTAGACGGCCAAGGAGAACAATTGTGTAGAAGAGAGATCGCAATCATTTCCATATATGAAAGAGCGTTTACATAGCAGACGACTGGCCAGGCTCGAGAAGTAACCGACGGGGATTCAAAGAAATCTTACGTAATGTCTACTTCAATGTCATTTTTATAAAATTTTATCAACATGTCACGGTGTCAACGGCTCTTCAATATTAAACAATTAGACAGATCTTGGGAGTTACCCATCGGGGTCCCTTTTCCCCCAAGGCTAAACGGAGGAATGCCGAAATTCGTCCATTAAATAATCTTGACAGATTACACGTTTTTTTTTTCAAATTAATTTTAGAAAGTATTTTTATTTTTTTAAATAAACCGTTTTCAACGAAAGTGATTATAAACGAGATGAGATAAAGTATTACAAGGTCGATGGCGTCAGCTTCCAAATAAAAATAATGTAATATAAGGTGTTATGTACACTACTCGATGAAAGTTTTATGCATTTTCAAAATCAGCTCTATTCGAAGTCGGCCTACTAATATGGTTTTAAGCTATGGATGAGGTCATTTTTATAAATACACTTTTACAAATCATTCCGGAATATGTGCAAACATTTCTTGGAATTTGGTAGGAAATGTTTTAGTCACGTATGTGTCAATAATACGCCCATCATTTTTTCAGATGAAAAATCTTAAGTCAAGTCCTCTGAGACATACTTTATAATTAGTTCCTTAATTAATTCAACCAATCAGCAACTGTACTATTTAATTTATACGCGTATTTACCATTACTACCACCAGGCTGAAGGTGTTTCAGCTACCTGCCTACTTAAAATATTACATAATTGCATTTATCGAAGAAGGGAAACGATATCAAGTTATAAATTGCAACTTCCTTCGAAAGCATTTAAAACGTACTTATAACGAAGATTCAATTAAAACTAGGTTATTTCACAATTAACCGGAAATTTTCTAATCGTGACGAATTCCGAGATGCACTCGATCTTTTATAAACTTTTTCCCGCAGTTTAAACCCATTTCACGCAATTACAACCGATGTTTCATTTTTATTTTCCGAAAACAGCAAAGCTGTGAATATAAATGGCTTAACGAAGTTTCTGAATCTCCACTCCCAGTGTTCGCTGGTATTTCAAAGTTTCAAGCCATTGATAATGCAATTCTAAGGCGTAGAATCAAGCGGTCACCTCCTGGGGCGTTTGTTGTTGCTTAGGAAGTCCAAAGAGCATTAGAAATGAGATCAATAACTTGGTTAATCTGTTATTTTAATTAGCGATCCCTATGTAAAAAGATGTTCAAGTGAAAGCGAGGCATTTGGTGGACGGTAACGATCAAGAAACCCAAATTCAATTTGGTTTTATACAATTTTTATTTTGGTCGAGTTCAAAAACAACTTCTAAAAATTGCACGTGCTAAAATTATTCGTACAAATTTTGTAATTTCTTAGTTTTATAATCATCACTGCAACATGTTTTGAGAAAAAAAGGAAAACAATGTATCAAATTGTGGAATTAGAAAAAATGATCTACAATAAATTTTATTTTGCTTCTTCATAGACTTTTAATTTTATAAATATATTTCAAATTTGAACAACACTGAAGAGTGAAAATGACTTTCCCAAGTCATCCAATAATTTTGGCGGTGAGTGTATTTCGCATTTAAAACATGTTCTAGAGCTAAATTGCTATTTTGAATTGTGGAATTCTACAAAATGTCACTCGTACTCGTACACGACACCAATTCATGACGCTGCTTGACCCTAGGACCAGCATCCCGGCAGATTCAGAGCCTCATGTGAGCATTTTTAGATTTGTAGAGGTCCTCATCATGAATTGGGAGTAAAAAAGCACTCATTAATGAATAAAAGCATAGATCTGTTTAAAAAAACACCCCTTCAAGAAGATAAAAATAGTAGTAGTAGTAAATTTTAACCTTCACTCCCAGTTCATGATGCGGGCCTCTTTTTCTACAGCGTGTGATAGAAAAGGACGCACATCTATTCCCCAAATCCGTTCCGAAAAATATCCAGTCTTTTCGCTTCACAACCTCCATGCTTTGACATTAAATGCAATTTGAAATGAAACAAAGACTCGAGGGCCCCAATCGAGATTGGCGAAAAACAAAATAAAAGCCCCAAGGGAGCTCATATGTCCCTCCGAATCTGCCAGGATCTTACGGTCATGCAGCGTCATGAATTAGGATAGTGAATAAGTGCTTTCCTGATGCTAATGGCAAAATAAATAGCCTTATCGACGTTATCTTTAAAATTCGCTTAGAATTAGCAATAAGAAGGCTCTTAAATCACGACGTGGTAAACACTGATTAAATCATTACAGTTTCTTATCAGCAGCAATGAATTGGTTTGATTTTCGGCTGTAGGATGCAACAAATTAGTTTCTGAATTTACAAAAAAAATACTCATACAAAATTCAAGGTCGGCCTCCAAAGTCGATCGAAATTGCTGCATTTTTTAACTAGGCTAATTAAAAATGACGTCATCTACATTTTGCCATTACATAAGCCAGGTATCTGAATTCTTACAAAAACGCATCATCAACCAGTAATGAATTTAAATATAGTACATTACACGTTTGACATTGTATTTCATTGGAGAGTTGCGGTTTTTGTGAATAATTTCCAAGTGTGACGAGTTCCATTTTCTTTGACATGTATTTTGAAAAATATTCGAGACATTTGTGAATTCAGTCCACTTTTAAAGTTAAGTGAAAATTTGTTTGAGACCAGCATTACAAACAGATTGCTCCCACACATTAATAAAACATAAACTTCGTCGTTCATTTGCAACCGTAAATGGTTATTTTCAATCATCTCAAATATTTAAAAAAAATATCTTCCAATCAGGCAGTACATGTGAAATCTAGCTAATTAACTCCACACAACCGTCGTAAAAATCTCAGTTTTATCTTTGTTTAAAATTGTTACAATGAAAAGACAGCGATAAGAATAATTTATGCTAATAACAATTTTTATCAACATTAATACAACCAAATGAGAAAAAAACACGTACGGTCATTATTTTATGCACTATTTATGAAGCTATTATCTTTAATAAGTGAAGTCTAGATGCTTTTATTCAATCTTGGGAACAAGAACAGGCTCTAAAATTGTATTGGTAGCTCGCATTTGACCTCTTGCCGCTTAATAAAATTCAAATTCTCACATTAGAGATGGCTGACTGTCGAAATACAATATAAAAGCACGAATGAAATTCATTAACGCTGATTTAATCCCAATCGATTGGGATTCGTACCAAATTTTAGCGGTTGCTAAAAACGAGTTTAAGAAATTGTCGTTTTTTAGCCTTGAACATCCGTTTATTGTTTAGAATTGAACGAATAGTAGAAAAATGTTTGAGACTAACCGATTCGGTTTATTTTTAAATATGACATTAGTATTGATAATCGTTGCAGAATTTTTAATTGCGAATTCAACAGTATTAGAACAAGGATAGCAGAACAGAATAATAGAATCATCATAAATAAGCAACGATTGACAAATTTTAATGTTGTGAAATTATTCAAATTAAGGTTTTCCGGTATTCTGCAGTCTACTCTGATGTTTATAATGATGTTAAACTTTATTTTTAGCACATTACGGCAAATATTCAACAAATAAACATTTTAAGTACACATTTTAGAAATCCACACCGTAGATAAGATACAACGTTAAGTAAATAACAATAATGTGTATTAAACGATTAAAGTGTAAATTTTTATCGGAAGAGCGTTTCGAGGAATAAACTTTTGTCGCCGGGCCATGTAATTTTGGCGGGAATAGTTAACCCTCGCGGGAATTTGCGTATTTTGCGAATTTCCGGTTGGCGATAATTCTTAAAATTATCAGCGCAGCTTCCTGCCGAGGTATTTCAAGCAAGCAAAGTGAAAATTCGCGGTTTCGTTTAATAAAAATGCGGCGTTATTGGTGAAAAAGGCAAAAAGAAGCTCTGAATGCGCGGTATGCGGTCCGGCGGTCGGGGGTCGCAGGAATTCGAGAAAGAAGCAGAGTAGAGCAGGGCCTGTGTCCACTCACCGATATTAACAATTCTAATTCCCTCGTCGTCTTGCAGGAATTTGAGGGCCACCGAGACATTTTCTAGTTTTTGCGAGCGAAACGAGGGCTTCTTGTTGTGTTTGGGCAGACGTTTTCCTGCTAGGACCTCAATAAGGGTGATTAGTCTCAGTCCGTCACTTAGGTCAGTCTCCAAGTTTCCTATGTGCTTTTCCACAGTCTTCAGATGCTCGTTAGCCCATCTCGTGAAGGTGTTTTGTTGTATTTTTTTCCACTGTGCGTCCTCCGCTAACTCGCGCTCGGTCGTCACCATTTCGTCCTCGTCATTAAACTCACAATAGTCTACATCGCGTTGCATACAAGCCTCGACCGGTTGAAAGCCGCCTTGGTAGGGACACTCAGCCATTTTAAAACCGTCTTTCGCTGGCCAATTCCGATCAAATCACCTATGACCCCTCTGAAACACCACAAGTTACTATACAACAAGCAATACTCCAAGAACCCGTTCCTGCTGCCTCGCAGGACACCGGCCATCCCCGGTACCAGTCCCGAAAAATCAATATATTCTTACCATTTAATCAATATTTTCAAAAGTTTTTCAAAAAAAATACGCTTTACAACTATAACATTAACATCCTCTTCCTGCTGCCTTGCAGGACACCGGCCATCCCCGGTACCAGTCCCGAAAAATCAATATATTGTTACTATTTAATCAATATTTTCAAAAACATTACATTTTACAGTTATAACATTAACATCCTGCCTCCAGAACTAAAATTGGGTCCCAGAAATCAGCACACTGTTGCGATTTAATAAACATTTTCGTAAATCAAAGGTTAAAAAAATCCATAATACATAACATTGAACTGGAGACGCCATAACCAGCAGAAGAAAGCAAATTTTGCCAAACCTCTGAACACAGATGCCCTCATCAGGTATCAGATAAATGGGGACGCAAGTAACAGCCACAAAACATCAATTTTTGTGCTTCGAAAAATTGATAAATTAAAGATTTTACTGGAAAATTCACCCTACAGTCTCTGCAGCTTTCAAAAAAAAAACCAATCAGGCGGATTTTTAAAGCAGGATTGCTAATTGATAAAAAATTCGTAAAAAAAATGCCATTTTGCCAAATTCAATCCTGATCTTATGAGACGAGTTTACCCATGTGTGGGCTCATTCCGAGTGAGTAAACCCTGTGTCAATACAATAAACATTTGCTATACTCATAATTCTATTTATTTATTTGAATCATTCATTCAATTTCTGCGATAATTCACAAATACAAATAACAATCGATTAAAAATATACACACTAGGGTGGCAACTGCTTAAACATCGTTGACTCAATGTTTTTAAAAAATCGAAAATTCCTCTGAATAATCATCAATGAAAAACCAGAAAATAATACGCTTCATTGATGGAACAAAGAATGTAATAACAACAAACGATTATAATCTCTTTTGCCAAGGACTGAAAGTTATTTTTTAAAAGAGATTTTGTTGGATTCTATTAAAAGTTTAGGACCTAATTGTACTGAAAAAAAATAGGTTGGCCGATGTTTATCCATTACCTGACATAATTAAAACACTTCTCCTGTATAGTCTATTTATATCGAACTTGTCCTGTATTTGAATGCCATCCAATTATTTTTGTTTATATAAATAAACAAATTATCAAGGGCGATTTAAGCAAATTGACCGTAAACCACGATTACTTAAAATTAAAAAAATATGTATAATTGGTTGCCTATGTGAAATTATTTAACGCGAAATTGTTAATATTGAAAATTGTAAGTTATTTCAAAGAAAGCGAACACCTTTGTGTAGATTGTTTCGGCGGATGTGGTTGCAATCTTTCATGTTTTGCTTTTTTATTTAATTTAATAATAGATATTTCAGTGTAAGTGAAAATAAATTGTTACTTCCTTTCTTCTCGCTCCCGGCGACTAAATTTCAATGGAATAATAAAAAGTTGAATGCACATCAATAAAAATAATTTTTATGGATTTGTTTGTTGAATTTAATAAAGAATAAATAAATATTTATGAAAGCACGTAATCAAGCAACACTGAAATTGTATGATAAACGTTTAGGTATTATAAATAGTTTCAAAATACGTAACTTTGAAAATAAATAGATTTTTTCTGGAAATATTTTCGATTTTTGCATTTTCGAGTGAAAAAACTGCAAAGAATACGTCGAAAATTCATGCGAATTCTATATTTAAGCGTGCTGGATCATGAAAACAAAAGGCAATCAATTATAAAACCCACTCAATTTGAATTTTTTTTTTTGGAAAAAATGAAAAATGCAAGCACTTACTTTTAAGTTATTAGCGACAGTATTTAGAGAACCCTCCGTAAAATCATTGCACTTTTATAACACTTTCGATGTAGTAGAAAGACTGAACACGACTCGAACTAAAGATATGTGTGAAACTAAGAATAGAACTCCGTCCATGAGTTTGGTTGTTTATAGATTGTCTTCAAACTTAACCCCACTTTTTTTTTCAGTATTCAGATCCATATTTTGTGTCACATGTCAAAATTTGTTAAATTTATTTAAGTGTCCGACTTTCCTCGCCGTAGATATTCTATCAATATATTCCAGAAGTTTAAAATGGGTTACATGATTATTCTAAAGTACAGATAAAGATACTTAACATTCTTTGGACATTTTTACATAAAAACATCATCAACAACAACACAATCAGCTTTTTATGTTTTATTCTTTTTGTTAGTCTATTATTTTTATGTCTCGACTGATGACCAGTTCTTTCTTAAATTTTGTAGTTCTAAAATTTTACTTATTTATTTAAATTTTTGAGAATATCATAAGAGTTGCGTATTGTAATTAAACTATATTTGTCTATATTGTGAGTAATGTGACCTGAAAACTAAGCTTGACCACCATATATGGAAGTATTACGCGAGAATTTACATTCTATCTTTAATCTTGCAATTATTGCAGACAACACATCAACACATGTTTTTATTTTTCGAAATATCTATCCACAAACAACTTTATCACAAAAGCATTATTCCTATTTATATTCTTAATTATCATATTGATAAACAAGATGTTTCCCTAGTGACATAAAATGTCTCTCTTTTATTTGCAAACTGTTAAAAATTAAACTAATCACATCTGTTGGTCCAATTTAGAAAAAAAATATTTTTAGAATTTGATTACTAATCAACATACTCGTATCAACAGTGACACATAGGTACATAATTAAATTTGCTGAATTTTGTTTCCCCATACAACTCCGAATGGCTTTCGTTTTAGTAATTTGAAAAAAACAAAAAACACAAGAATGTAATATACATACCAAAAACCTTACACCACAAATTCACGAGCAAATAAAGAAATCATACAAATGTACAGAACATTATATCTTAATAAAGAACGGTTCAGTCATAATTAAAGTGAGTCAGCAGAGCGTTTGCAAGTGGACATTGCTTATCTCTTGCGGTTAACCTAAGTGGTTTTAAGAATAAATTCTAGATTTCAAGAAGGAAGAAATGAAATAAAGTTTTAAAATAATAATTTTTTTTCTTCCGGTGTATTAAACTGTAATTTGCAAAATTTGAATGGTATTTATTACCTTTTCAGTTGTAATCATAACTGGAATTGTATTCATTTTTATAACAGTTTACATAGATTTGTAAGATCTTCATACTTATTCTGTAGTTTATCAAATTACTGTCGATTTTTTTGTATTTGAGATCTTGAGACCATTTTCAGATTGTTTAAACATTATTTTAAATATGTTTGTATTTTGTTAAAAACAGACGTTTTCGTTCTTGATATGATAGTAACGTATGTACCAAGTTTCATCAAAATCGATTTACCCATAGCACAGATTAAAAATTAAAAGAATATTGAATGAACTAAGAATTACAATATACACAGAAATTTGCAAATGAATTATCCACAAGTCATCAAACAGAAAGAAAAAAACAAATGGGATGACTGCAAGGCAGTGCAATCGAGCTAGGCCAAGCTGGAAATAAAAAATCAATAAAGTGGAGGAGAACAGGGACCTTCCTTACAGAGACAAAAATATAAAGAGAAGTATATAATACCTCTTGGTAACAATCTTTACCATAAGTCATTATAACAAATTTTGGGTATTTTCGGGTAGTTTTAATCTATTGTGGGCTATTACTAGTTAGAAGAAAACAGTCAACTGCATATTTTAGATATGACTTCGGTGACATTATCAAGATTGATAATGAGAACGTATTACTAATTCTTTTATCTGTAAGTGTAGACAACAGTAGATAACTCAACCATGTTTGTAATTTATGCTGTAAATCTTTAGATATAATGCTATTTACAGGCTTAGTGCAGCATCGAGGCCATTACCAGCATTAAAAGCAATTCAAATAAATAATTATGTTAATTTTAGCAAACAATAATGTCAGAAAATAAAATAATCGCATTGTACATATAGATGTAGATTATTGAAAATCAGAGAGGTCAGCTGGGGTAACTGCCCCAGAGGCTGGATTATTCAGAGGGGCCTGCGGCTTTTTTGTAAAAAATTAAAATTTAATGTTAACAAAACTGGAGGAACTCGGAAATAAATGTGAATAAAATGATAAAAAAGATTATTTTTTCGAAAAAGTATGGAAGTCTACTTTTTACCTTTTCTACCTTTTACAATAACTTTGAAAGAGTACCTAATTAAAAAATACTTTTACATAATTAATGATTTCTTTAATGACCAGCACTGACTGAAGTTGATGTTATATATTGCACTACATGTACATGTATATGTATTATTCAGATTTATACTGTGTGTGTTTATTTATTTATATGTATTTTTACTTTTTATTGACTTGCCATATGATTGTTTTATATATCCTGTGATGGCTAAAATAAAATTATTATTATTATTATTATTATTATAAACGCCAAAAAAGTAAATACTCGAATTGCACGAATTTAATAATAGGTCTTATTAAAAATTTAAATTTTTCGGAAAGGATTGAGCGGCCCATGAATTTAATTGTTCTTGGGTGAGCCAAGGCTTTCGAGGGTTTTGCCAAAAGTAACCTAAACTAGAGTAACTAGCCTTGAATCAATTGTTCTACGAATTACGCGAAGATAAACTTAGTAATAAATTATTTTGAGGTGTTAAATCGGTGTTCTGTTAATATTAATTTTAAATATTGTCATACATTTTGCTTTAGCATAATTCTAACGATATGATATATTGTGTTATGATGTATGAGCTGATAAATAATAAAAATTCTGTTATAAATGTTCTACTAAGAAAGTTTAAATTACAAAACAATTTAAAGTAAATGTAAAAATGTATTAATTTTTTCAATTACTTTCAAAATTCGAATGCTTTGTTATAAGATAATTTAGCTTCTGGAAATTTGCCAATCCTAATTTTTATTTATCTTACTCATGGCTTGGCAAATATTTAAGAATCGAATTTAATGAATAATTGCTATTAAAAAATCATATACCTAAAAATTGAATGAATCACGACTAAAATTTCGTGAAAGCAGTAAAAATGTACGCAGATATTTACGTCTAGTATACATCGATATGGTGCCGGAAGCGCAACAAAAGGGACAAACCGGAAGCACTACATGGACACTCATGAAATTTGTTATGATCGTTATGTACTATTTCATTGGTGAACCGATTTAACATTGACGAAACATAATGTAACAGAATAATTTTATTTATTTTCGAACGCAAAAACCAACGTGTGATATGTTTTTGACGCAATTAATCGTACATTACGTTTTCTTAAATTTCATTTATTGTCAAAGTTGGCGTGACAGAAGGCCTATAGTAGAAATCGAGCAAGGTGTCTTAGAAGGAGTAAGTTATTTTCTCTCTCTCTCTCTCTCACTCTCTCTCTCTCGCTCGCGTCATTTTATTTTGTTGTAGTCAAAAATTTATACCGACGCTGGAAAAACAGTCAACGCTTTTCTCGGCGTTCCTTATGCTTTTCCTCCTGTGGCTAACCTAAGATTTGCACCCCCTCGAAAACATTCGGGATGGAACGAAACTCGCCAGGCTACCGATTTTGCACCCCATTGCCCACAATTGCCCATAAAGCCAGGCATCAATGATCAAGAAGATTGTCTCTATCTTAACATTTGGGCGCCTGAAGTCAGTTGTCGTCATATCTATAGTAACCAATGTAAATTTTCCTTTCAGAATGCTGGTTTGCACGCACCTTTACCCGTGGTGGTGTTTTTCGAAGGAAAAAATTTTTACCAAAGCAGCGAATTTCCAATAAATGCCCAGGATTTGGCTGCCGAAGGTTTAGTGATTGTGACCATGAATTATCGACTTAACGTTTTTGGTTTTTTTTGCTTGGGTTCATCAGACGCTAGAGGAAATTTAGGTATGCTAGATCAATATTTTGGGCTGCTTTGGATTCAGAATAACATCAACAAATTTGGAGGTGACCCGAAAAAAGTTACTCTGTACGGACACTCGTCAGGGGCAGTCAGTGTTACTTTTCATATGGTTTCGCCTAGGACAGCTGGTTTGTTTTCCATCTGACTTAAGAGCAGGTAAAGTAAAATTGTGTTTAAGGTTTTTTCCAAAGAGTCATTATATCTTCTGGGAGCGCTGTGACATCCTGGCAACACCAAAATGACCCAATTGCAGCTTCTAAACAAATACTTCGAATTTTGGGTTGTGATGCTTATACAGCTCACCCTCTCGAGTGTCTTCGTTTAAAAACAGTGGAACATATCCTTCAAGCCTTTGTAGAATATTCTGAGGTTGGTTATAAATACTCACATTTAACATTGTTTTAATTATTGCACAGTCTTTTAACTGGAACGATAAATTTTTGCCTGTGGTGGACACTTTTTTGCCCCAAAATGATCGCTACCTTCCTTTGCACCCCATCGACGCATTAAAAGAGGGAAAATACTTACAAGTACCAATGTTAACCGGAATTTCGAAACCCATAGCTGATGAACAGTTTAGTAAGCGAGACTTTATTAAAATGTTAATTTTTAATACTTTCTTTCCAGTGCAATGGTTGGAATTGGCTAGTCAAGGTTACTCTCAGTTGCAACAATACGCAGAAAAGGCAAAAATTCCTGAAATAATTCGATTATATAAATTTAGCCTCACGAACAAAGATCCAATTTTTGATTTAATCAACTGGAAATATTTCTCGTCAAATCAGGGTGATGTTAGAATCTTATTCGATGAATTAAAAAACCTTGAATTTCAATCCAAAATCGAGGCTCCACATTTTTTGCAACTTTCACATCTAATTTCGTCATACGTGCAACCGATTTATGTTTATTTTATGGATGATCTTGGATTCGTCTTAAATACAACAGACTCGACAATAACCACAGATCTTTTATTATTATTTGGACCAGCATTACTAAAGCAAGTAGCCAGAAGACGCTTCAACGCAAACGAAATGAATTTGAGTAAACAAGTTAAACAGTTGTGGATTAATTTCGTAATGTTTGGGTAATCACATGTTCCAAAAATGCTCCACATTTTTCATTTGTAATTTCAGCAATCCAACTCCAAGTAATCAAATAAAATCATGGCGAAAATATACGACGGGAGACTATTACATAGAAAATTTTGGTCCTATTACGTCTTATATTAACGAGGAAAATAAAAAAAGGGTACAAAGAGTTATGTTCTGGAACCAACTGTTGCCTAAAATTTCTAATATTAGAAACAATTTATCCAACAATATACCCAAAGAACTGCAGAACAGTCCTGGTATGAATAAATTTCAGAAAAATTAATGATTTATTTGCAAATTTTAGATCCTGCTGCTGGTTTTCGGCATGCCATGTACACATTAGTGGCCCTCGTTATCGCCTTATTGGCTTTGCTTTTAGTCTGTATTGTCTTATTGAAGAAGAAATCCAGAGAACGAGAGAGTCATTTACATATGGGATATTAGATTAGTTCACTTATAGTTTTAGGGTCAGGGGGAATTTTAAAAACTAGACTGAAGATACAAATTTTGAGAAAATCTGTATTTAACTAAATGTAATACACTTTTCGGTTTAGAAAATATCTGCAACAAAATTAAGTTACTGGCTATTTATTAGTAACTTTCGTTTAGCATTTTTTTAATCATTTCTCAAAGTTATATATCTTCATTCTAGGACACTCTGTATATATAATTATATAGGATGTTTGGGACATATGTTGCTAAACTTTATCTAATAGTGGGTGGCAACAAAAAACTTTACCTGATAGTTGATAGAGTTAATTCAGATTTTAAAAAGTAGATACTTAATGATGCATTTGCAACATTATATGCTTTTTTACAGTATAACATATTAAACACCTGTAACACTGATTTTTTGTGTACTAATATACTACTGTAAAAGTGTTATTATAAAAATAAAATTATAGATAATTATTTTCTACAAACGTTGTAGTTTATTTTAGTTAAACTGTGTTTTAATCCAAAATTGATTTTTGATTTAGTATACTCACAACTGTCACTGGACGAAATTTGGCAACGAATACCGAGTGATTCATACTAGATGTGGCAACCATTCGCTTAATAAACCGTGAAAGACACAAAAACGACTTTTTGTAAATTACCGATGCCATGCAAGCTCACTTTCTTGTCTCTCGAATGTCACATTTTTAAATAAATACGTTAATTTTATTCGTAATTATAAATAATTTTACGCTATTTTCATTTACTTGTTTTCTGTTTTAATTAAAATTTTGTAGTGATTAGCGTGATTTAAACATTACTGTAAAGTTACTTTTTCAACTAAAGTGAAATAAGAGATTAGTTGGAACAGAATTCTAATTTTTAAATAAAGTTGTTTTACACATATACCTAGTTATGAAAATAGCAGTAATAAAAAAATAAATTAAAAAAAAAATAATTAAA
>QDEB01066927.1:0-16109 GCA_004193795.1 Asbolus verrucosus
TTTTTTTTTTTTTTTTTTTACCATTGTTGTACCAATGTTTAAAGTTTTTTTCGTAAAATTTATACCGATCTTTTCCAATATGCTAATGATGAAATAAATATAATTTTTTAATTCTGTAGCGATTTTGATTAAATTAAGACACTTTATTCCATAAGTGTTTTGAAAATAAAAAGACATAAACCAATACTTATTTACTTCCGATTGAATTTTAAAATTTCGCGATTCTAAAATCCATTGAAAAGGGCCTGTACATAAGGGGGAATATTGAGGCGAGTTGATTATATCATGGTGTTGTTCTTTTGCCTGTTGCTTTTTTAATTATCTTATTAGCTTTTCGATTATCTGTTACGTTTAAAAAGAGTCTTTTTAAAAATTTCATTCATTTAAAGACTGTGCCGTAAATGTAAGAAGGTTCCTTAACTGTTCAAAAGTAAAAACATATTTGTAAAAAGTGCTAAATCCCAATGATTAAATGGTCACTTGAGGCTAGTCTTTTAAAGACGTCCAGTACAATACAGTGGGTTTGAAAAAAATGCTTTATATCATTAATCAATTTATTTTCCAGTTATCTTCTACAGTCAGAAAAAAATTCTTNNTGTCTTTTACTGCTTTTGCAGAAGCAGTGCGCTTTCCTATTAGATCCTTTTTGAGGTTTCTGAATAAAAGAAAGTCTGACAAAGCTAGATCAGTGTTGAAAAGCAGATATCTTAACTCTTTAAATTCACAATAACCCCAAAATATGTTGAATTTCTTTCGCCATGAAACCGATAAATTGTTCAGCATTTGAGAAAACTGTTTTCATTGGTGTTTTTTTTCTTTCTTTTTTTTTTTCTCTATAAAATTGTGTTCTGGCCTTTAGCTCCTTTTACTGATGGTAGAGGACTTATGTAAACACCGTTCATGAATTTAATTTGAAAATAAGATGATGCATATTTCCCATACATAACGGTAATTTTTTTATAAATGTCCTCTTTTGTAACAACTTTATAGGCTATGATGTTCATGCTTAAAGTTTAACTCATATTATCAAGAAAGAAACCCTCAAATTCCTATAAACCGCACAATTTAGACATAACTTCACACATTATATTTCTAAATGATGTGGCTATTTTTTAATATTATTTTTAACATTGTTTCATAGCAATGTAAATAACATAAAAATACATCCTCATAATTAAAGTCCTTGTAAATTCACAAAAAATTCTGTTGCAGTATTATTATATTTTTTGTGCAAATATGAATTCACCAATAAAATTGCCTGAATGAACTGAACTGATGGTGTGAAATTATTGGCAAATAAAATAAGTTTGTTGTTGCAATCATTTTACAAGGTAAATATCAACAATTACTAGTGTCATTTTTAACCTAGGTTTTTTTGGAAATCATTAGAGGCAATGAATTGTTTTTTACAGGAAGCTGTCTCAAAGCTTCCCCTGCAACTTTTCTTGATTAATTACGGGTCAGTTCTCAATAAAAAAAAAATTCTCACATGTCGAAATATCATTTAAAAATCAATTTTAAAAAATCTGTTGCAGGACTCATTTCCCATAAGTTTTGTGCAGTGGAAATGAGTTTTGGTCATATTGGATGAAAATTTAATATACTGTAGTTCGAAAGGTCCTGATTAAAAGTTTCTATAGGCACGAGGTCGAAAAATGGAAAATTTTCGAGTTATAGACGGTCCAATGTTAGAAAAACGAATTTATCACCCCATGGTGGTGATAAAAGTGTATGGCAATACTAGTGTTTTAAAAGGTGTCTCTCACTGCATATGTGTTTTTCTTTTTTTTTTGCAAGGAATCCTTCAGAAAAACGAATTCCTTCTTTGAAATCTCTAACATATACAGATTCCTTTAAAAAAATAACCATTTTCGGGGAAAACATGATGTAAAGCAATAAAAATTTAATTTATTGTTATAATTGTTATATTTTTTAAAAATCTGCAATTTTCTCATTGAAGGCAATTAGTAGCGAAAAAAATTCTTTTATGTTCATATGCAGTGTGTCCTTCGGTAGGTGTGCTCCTCAAAAAATACATAAATCCAAATTTTTTGAAGTCTTTGCGAGTCTGGAACCTGACTTTTTCTCCCATGGCGATAGTGCACCACGTTCCCATCGTTTATTCGACTAATTTATCGATGCGAAGCAAATCCGAGGCTTCGCTATTTTCCGTATGGTAACAAACACACTTGACCATAACTTGACCGGTTGCTGGCGTGTTGTTACCTCGCAGAAAAAAAAAACGCCGAGAGAGGTTTTTAGCCGGAGACGAAACGACAGGAAGTTTCTAGTCTGCATGTATGGCCCGGGAAACTTCTGGCTTATCTGATTGATGGTTCTGCAAACATGGGTCGAAAGATGTAACCAAATTCTGTTGTGCAGGCTTGAGAATACGCCGAGGAGGATGTAAAAAGATGAATTTAATCGTGGTAACATCATCATCCATTGTCGAGAGTTATTTATGGTGATGATTACACGCACTCAGAATTTTGTTGCCAGTTCGAAATTACAGTGTTCCGCTCAAAAGACCAAAGTTGAATTAATTTTCGGCAAGAACAGAAGCCTTAAATGAACGTCCAAAATAGGACGTTGAATAGATTTTCTATTCGAAGAATAAAAGTTCTTGCCATTTCTGGTGAAACCGAAAACAAATGAGAGGTTCCTTAATCTGTAAATGTTAATTTTCTAGTCAAAATTTGTTTGTAATTTAGGCCAACTTGGGCCGATTTCTTTTTTTTTACGTTAAAACTCGTTCGAATAACAAATTTACATTTTTTGATCTTTGTTGATTGTTTTGTTATTTCTTTAAATACTTTTCTTTTACTGAAGTACACATTTATAAAAATAGTCTTCCTACAAAAAGTCTTTTTTTGACTTTGTACATATATAGGTGAAGGGCTTGCCAGTCCCACTTTATATAAAACTGAAAGGTACCTACTGGCGGACGTGTTAATTATATGTTAATTATATTTGGTAAAAAAAGAAAATTTTTCCCATAAATGGTAATCAAAATTAAGTAGGCCTCAAATAAAAGAAAATTTTGTGATTCAGATTTACATCTTGGTAGAGTTCTAAGAAGATAATAAAATCTGAAAAAAATTCGGTTTCGCGTTGTAAACAGTTATCATGAATAATAAACATATTATTCACGACGACTTTTTATTTGTTATTTCGGTAGGTTAAGGTTTGTTGGAAACCACTTAAACTGTAAATGTTACTTTCAAAGTACATACCCGTTATTTCTTTATTTGATTATTTCCATATTAATGATACGTCAATATAATTTTGCGTGTTAGTGATTATTTGAATATTTCCACTTCATTTTCATTTCTCTTAGTAACAAAAGATAACATTCCGTCTTATATCAGTTAAAATTTGCTGCACAGTTGTATCTAACACAATTATTTTTCGCTTTAGAAAGCTTATTTTACTAGTGAAGATGATTTTGACTATATAAATGTTTCTTTGTTGGAGCAATTACACAAGAAATAGCTAAAAATGCATTAAGTGCTGTCTCACGCCATTGTCAGCAAATTATGGAAATAAATCTGTTACTTTTGCAGCGCTACATAAATTTCAGATAATATCCCATTATTAAAAAAAGTCGGATGCACATCTGATGTAAGCGAAGTATATTAAAATTAAATGTTAATATATTTTTTTACGAAACGATGACAGCTATAAGCATGGATAACAGCTTGATTAACAACAATTTGCACTCTGCACCTAGTGCCTTATCATTCGAAAGAGAATCGAGTCGAAATATACAATGAAAATTTGATGTTTCCTGATTCATATTGTAATTAGGCGGCTCCTTTCGTGAACCCTAAGGGTTTTATCCCTATCGCCGCCATTGTTCAAGATCCATTGTTAAGATGTCGCTGTTTCTTTTTAAAATTGGTAGCTGACATAACTGTCAGTTACATAAATTCTTGCCTAATCAAATTACCGACCGCGCACCATGCATAATACATGAACAGTCTGGATATGATATAAGCATAAATTTAAATGCAGCCAACAATAGGAATATTTTAGATTAGATTCATCTTGATCGCCATTCGACTTTCGATTACTCGAAATTTGTTGCAGGATGGAGAGCTTCCAGGAGGCCGCCATGCAGATGCTGAAGGAGTTCCGGGCGTTGTTGCAACACTCGCCGGTGCCGTTGCCATGCAACAGATTCCTGCAACTGCTGGCACTCAACATGTTTGCCATCGAAAGCACCCAATTGAAAGGTATTATTATTTATTTGGATAACAAGACATTTTTGGATTCTATGTAATGACCTCAGTTTCCCTGCCTCGTCAACACCACCTGAGTTCATTGCGTATGAAAATTTATTCATAACTGACGAAGATAATCACCATTTAATAAATCAGTTTGTTCGATGGTGTTTTTCTCGTCCAGCTCTGCTCTATATTTAGAAGTGTTAATGGTGATGGCAGGTTTTTCTTTTGTTGCTGGTGTTATTTATTTCTTCGTGTTATTATGTCACGACTACAGGAATTTTTGTCTTCAATTCCATCGTCATGTGTTTTTTTGTGTTGGGTAAAAAAAGATCATTAGTTTTAAATTAAATCGCCCGAAAACTTTGCAACAGCAGAATTAGTTGATGGTCAGTCGAATGGTCATTACGGAGCTTGTTTACCGTTATCTAATCGCATCATTAGGTGTTCGGATTGCGTTTAATATAATCACATTGTCAACTACATTGCCTCCAGAGGTACGAAAATTGCACGCGATTTGAAATTTTCCGAAAATTTTTGAAATTTTAACAAAAAGCAGAATATTTTGTGAAGTTTGCGCGATAGGTGAAATCACCGCCAAATTATGTCAAATTCTGTCAAACTTTGAAATTCTTTGGAATTGACAGGATCAGAAATTAAAATTTGACCAAAGTATACCATGATGCAGTTATGCCGAAATGATGATTCAAACTGATCGTATCTGTCTGGAAGAAAAGATTGTATGTAGGTAACAAAATGAGCAGAAAACGTTCTTAAATTATTCTCGTCATTGGTCGTCAGTCAGTAGATTTGACTATTACGACTTTTAAGTCGTTATAATTTACTATGATCTAAATAGTTTTTACTAGGTTTTAAGGTTTAACGTCCTTTTTCTATGGTTTCTGTAAGTATATATTTCATAAATATAATGAAAATTTATTAATTTTAAGAAAATCAACATATTTTGTTGTCTTGTCTAGACAGAATTTTTTCATGAAGTCTTAAAATTTATGAATTTTGTATTTTTTGTTAGGAAATGTTTATAAAATTCGTGAAAACTTTTGCCAGTATTTTGAAATTTGTAAACTTTGGATTTTATATGAAATTTTTGAATGGAAAGTTGTATTTTCTTCTAGAATAGATCGTACCTATAGTATTTTGTATAATGAAATTCTTTAAAAATTTTCGAAATCTGTTTTGTTTTCCTTAAACTTTCCGTCTATTGTTTGTATTTAAACTTTATTGTTCTGGATTTTTTACAAATTCATTGTATTTTTATAAATGTTTGAGAAACGTATATGTGTTTATAACGAAATTTTTGTGAATTCATAAATTGAAATGATTCTTAGAAATTCTGACCCCGAAAGAAATTTTGATAATAATAACGTTAAGAATATTCAGAACACCAATCGAATTCTTGAACTTTCTTGAAAATTGTTGAACCTTTCTGAATCGTGTGTAAATTCCTATCTGTCGCGACTATCTCATAAAGTCCGACCCGACCTAGACCTTGGAAGGACACGCGGCCGCGGTTTCGTAACGTGTTCGGCATTTTTGGTAATTACAGGGGCGTGCATATCTTTCTTTATTTATGTCCCGAGGGGGCCTGTGCGAGTACGCATCTATCATGATACGTGTAAATAATGGTGGAGGTCGACGCACCAAAATTCAGGTATTGCATACACCAACCCCCACGATTTCCTAATGATTGTTTACGACATTGTTACCGCATAATTTGCATAAAAAGAACGAATAGCTTTGCGGTAGCTACACCTTTGGGTCGTGAACATCGGAACTGCAAGACTTCTCGATGAACACCTCCGTTATCTGACGCGCGTCTCACGTAAATTTTCGCCAGTTGCAATGGAGATTTCAACGCCAGATTAAGAGGCAGCTTCAGTTGCCGTGAGAAAAATGTTGCAAAGACAGTCCATATGGCCAAGTCTAAACTATTTTCTGGTTCATTTTCAGCCTCCGCATCGTGACCGTGCTTCTATTTATGGCGGCCATCGGCAAGTTTTTGCTGGCGGATGGTATAATTTTAGACGTTTCTTGCATACAGTCGACCGGTTTATGTTAATGTTTCGGTACGCAACGAGTTCTAGCCGTCTGTCACCCCCTTCTGCTATCTTACGAGCGGGTTTCCCGTGCAAGATGCGGAATTCTGTATGAATTAAGTCTCGGTTTCCGGTAACTGTACGTTTTCGGCCAAGATGCGCGGAAAAAAACCGGCGATGCGCTCCGAGGACGTGGGACGGTGATCGTAATGTCCGTAACCTTGTCAAGGTTGTTCGATCGAGGTGAACACCCGCCGCACGTTCTCCAGGTGGAGGAGGGACGTTCGGCCGCCCTGCGGGACATCGCCAGCGGACTTTCGGGCCGTCGCCGCGAAACCGTCGATTCGTCGTGAACCGCACGAAAGTGACGTTTGCACAAGCGAGCACCACATCCACGGCCAAGGTCTCGAAAACGCTCCGTGCAGGTGCAACGAATCCCCGAAACCGGCCGCGCTTTTTTCCACCATCAGTGTCGAAGCAGTGACAATGACCCTTGAGCGACGGCGTGGAACGTTCATTGTTGGAAGCGAGGAGGGCCGGGGACGGAACCACCGAGCCATAATGAGAGTAAAGTGAAGAAACGACCTCGTAAAAGCTGCAAGATCGGCCAACGTTCGGCCTTGAAACGGCCTTGGTAGGGGTCAATCGGGGACGAAGCTCGGCCTCGATGCAAAAACGAATTTTAGATCTGTCGTAACAGCGACATTCTTTCGCCGCCGGCGAAGGTCCGGGGGGTGCGCGTGCGAGCCGCCTCCGTGGCAAATCGACTCGGCTAATGAGGCCCGGAGCAGAGCAGGTCGGTCGGCGCCAGCGTTGCGACCAAGAATGTACGCGATAATTGCGCCGCGAGACCGTCTTTCTTCCTAACGGAGCGCGCCGGGATCGCGTTTCGCAATCTTTTCGGATGTTTACAAACGGATTCAGCCTACCCGAAGGCGGAGGCCTCCAAGCTATGGCACACGAGCGGGCTTTTCGCCTTCCTGCACGCAGTGGCGTAACGGCAGAGCTCGGATCGCATGGAGACTTCGACAGTATAGTTCTTTCGACGAAAGATGATCGAAGTAGAAATAACATCAAAAAAGTGAGAAAGCCGCTTCTTTTCCATTGCATTCTCTAAGATACGATTTATCCTCCCACAAACGATCAGTAAAGTGTACCCCTCTGACATAACTAGTTAGAAAGATTTAAACTTACCGTAAGCCCACCCTTTAGTAAAACCAAATTCGAAGTAACTCGGAGGTTCCAGACCTATTAAATACATATAAAATTTAATTTTCGATTAACGAGATCAGTACTTTCGAACACCCATGAATACACATTGGTAATGGTAATTCCTACATACAAATTAATAATAAGGTGATGAAGTACTTTTATTTTTCATGAATTCTAAAATCGTTTTCATGATCTTTAAATTAAGATTGTTGTAACAAAAATTAAACCCAAAACGAATGTCAATTAAAACAGTAAAGGACAAGACACACATCTCAGGGGATTCTGAAGATGTAATCAACTTAAAACTGAAGCATGTTGTAGAAAACAAGATATTACTATTGGGCCAATTTGCCATCTCGGTTAGTTTCGCCGCAGTGATTGATTAAAAATTTGATAGATTGGCAATTTATTTTCAGTGTATGCTGAAACAGTTGTCAGCCTCAGGTCGGCCAAGGTCGTGCTTTCGTAATTCTACCGCAATCGCCAAATAACTTGCTGTTTAAATTAACAGTATCAGTAAACCTTACACTGAATTTTCATTATGAAACAAAGTGAAAATAAAATCTGTGCGGTGAATATTTTCCATTCAACCATGTAATTGTTGGTCAAAATAATTTAATAAAAATTTATTACTCTAGAAATTTAAAATTCTAGATTTATGTGTTTAAATATAAAATATATCTGTAGTTTGTGAATTAATGTTATTTAGGTGATATTTCTCCATGTTAATTTTAAAACTCAAAAATGAAAATAAGGCAGAATCTTTCCAAATATGCAAGCGAATTAAATTATATGAGTTAATATTCTGAATAATTAAGTCCAAAAAGGTCTGATTCTTATTTTCAAACTCTTCTCAAAAAATTTCAGGTCACAAGAAAATGGAAATCACCGACAATCTTTCTAATGTTTGTCGTAAGTAATGTATTAAAAAAATCATGTTTAAATGAATTACGGTCACACCTAAATCGAGAATTATTATACAATATTTATTATTAAATTGACCAACATTTACATTTCTTGAATGGAAAATATTCACCGAATAGATTTTATTTCCACAAATTATTATTTACTATTTGTGAACATAAATTAAAACACGATACACTGACTTCTACCTTCGGATTGAATTGTGTGTGATTGCTCTAAACATTACCTCTTTATCCGATCCCTTTATGGCAACTATGTATTTTCAGCTAAAACGTTTATGTTATCTATAACATCAAATTTGGAGGAGGAATTGTACAATGTTATACAGTGTGTTCGAGAAACATGCACAAAATTTTTATTTAGCTTTGTTCAGCCGATCTGATCATGTTCCACCAGACCCGCAAGCCGATCTAAACCGACTTAGAGCCCCCATTTGTTACGCCACTGTTTCGGCGTTTTATTCTCCGTTTTTTTTATAAATTAACATCATTACGACAAAAACAAATTGAATTCCAGAGATTCCGCGGAACGCCTCGGACGTAAACAATAATTACGTCGCCGGAATGTTCTTCTTTGCTTTTTTTATGCACAGTGTCATTGTCGATTTCAGATCCGCAGCTGCAGCTCCAAGCAGGGTACCGATCGGAATTGCAAGAGCGCGCCCTCGTCGTGTCCTTGCAGATGTTCAATCTGATCCTGGAACGGTGCGTGTCCTTGTTGCAGGAAAGCGGACGGGATCACGTCAGTTCTTTGCCTCAAGACGTCCACGTTCTGCTGCCGGCCGTGAAAATCTGGTGCGACTGGATGTTGTGCCATTCGAGCATCTGGAACCCGCCGCCGTCCACTCAAGATTTCAGAGTAGGGTGAGTGACTAACGCGGCTCTTTGCCAGAATTACCTGAAACTGTTGTTCTTCCAAAGGGCACCTGGTGACGCTTGGGCACGATTAGCGACCTTAATAAACCTCCTACAGAAGTTGGATCAAAACTGCACCGAGGTTCTCGTCTCGGAACATCAAAAAGGTAAATGCAATTAAGATTAGGTGTCAAATACTGGACATGTTAATTAAGTTAATAGCGATCCAAACAGAATAAAACTGATAGTAGGAAATGATCGCGTTGGCAGGGACTAAATTA
The DNA here is from genome assembly GCA_004193795.1 of Asbolus verrucosus. Classification (NCBI taxonomy): domain Eukaryota; kingdom Metazoa; phylum Arthropoda; class Insecta; order Coleoptera; family Tenebrionidae; genus Asbolus; species Asbolus verrucosus. The sequence continues at coordinate 9,555 of QDEB01066927.1, forward strand.
AAGTCAAAGAGCCGTATCTTATCTGCATGGATTTAATTAATTAACAGTCTTATTAGATGACGACGAGATTATGTTTATGTATTCGTGCAATAAACTACAGATGCATCAAAAGCGCCTTGCATGGAGCTATTCGGAATTAATGAGATAGACATGTGGAAATTTTCGCGTGTCTTAAGGGTACACTTCGCACACGTTTGCCGAACGCGTCATGATAGTGTCATAATCAATTGATCAAGGTTTGTTGTATTAGAAGCTGACTTCATCAATTTATAACGGAGTTTTGTCTAAAAATAACTGTAAGGTGTTGTTTGCGATGACAGGTAGATTTAAATTTTGGATACTCAGATCGGAGGTTATCGAATAATTTTAACCTAAAAAGGAAATTTTGATTGATGATGGTCGCCAATTACAGTTTTTTGTTTTTATTCTCATGCTCCAGCTGTTTTAAGTCAGTTATTTTTCTGACATTATTCCCAGCTGAATAATCTAAATAATATTAGATTTAATGGCCAGAACATTCTTTTCATTTATTACTCATTTTATCTCTATTATTTGTGTCCAGTTGTTTTAGTGTTTTGAAAAATTCAATCGCATTTAATATTACTTCATGGTTTTCATTTTAAACATATATGCGATTGGTAAAAACTTCCTGGATTCTTTAACATTACTGACATTCTCATAGGGCTCATTGCATATTTAAGGAATACAATTAATTACATGGTTGAATGTAGGCTTTCGCGGCCATCGCGTCATATGTTGCATATGTTTCTGGATGATGCGGTCGTCTTGTTAAATTTGCTTTCTTCTTCTTCTACTGTATCAGATTCGCTCAGATAGTTTTTTCTGAAGAAGAAAGCAGCATGTCTTCCGAAACGTTAGCATATTTAACAAGACGACTGCACACCCGGAAACTAAGTAACAAAATTTGTCACATACTTGTCATGACAGTATTTCATTATCACGTACATATTTAATGCACAATGAACTTTAATTGACATAATAAGAAGATAAAAGCCGTTTAAAAATTAAATCCAATTGAAATTAGAACAGTTTAAATAAGTCACCGATATGCTGCTCCTGAAATATTTTTTTTTTGTTGTAAAATTTTGTCATCTTTTTAATATCTAAATCCTACATTATAAACAGTCTTTTAACACACGTTTACCATAACAACATGTTTTAAAAAACATTTTAAAGCATGAAATAAATGGGAACCATAATTGTTTATTAACTTTCAAAACAATACAAGACAATAAGAAAATCAATTTTGACATCACTTCTCATTGATGTGAAAGTGAAATTCACATTTATAAAAATATTGAACGGTGTCATCATTGGATGATGATGAAGCGTCGCTTAATTTGAATTTTCTTTTTTTGTTTATAAAATACACATTTCTATAGGAACTCATAACCAACATAATTGACCAACAAAAAAAATGTTGAATAACACTTGCGAAAACGCTTCAAGTATCTCGGGTGTTTATGCAACTCGACTTCGTCTCGTTGCACCCTCGAACTTTAAGATTATGTTTTCGCACTCGTGTATTAATAACTATAAAAAAAATTATGTGTGTGACAGTGTTTTATTAATTTTACATTATTTAATTATTTATGTAAACCTTGTTGCACTACAATAAAATCAGTTTATCGCGTAAAATCGGCTGCAAGCCCGTATAATTTATAAAAACTGTACTACTACTGTACTTCTCACGTAGCTAGAATTACTTATAAAATTGAAACAAAATATACCATTCACTTTGATAATGAGCTGGAACATTAGGGTTATTATGTTGATTTTTAATTTTTATTATGTTAATTAAAGTTGGTCATACATTAAATGACTGTGTGACAATGACATATTGTCATGACAAGAAGGCGATAAATTTTGTTCATCACCAATAATAAAATAATGAAAACGTTATAATGTGCTTTGCGAAACACTCAGCCATCCAGTAAGTTACGTTGTATTTTTTCAAAATTTTAACTTTATTTGTCGTATTTGCAGCAGATCCGTGTAATGTTTTCGTTGATAAATTGAAGACTGAATATTTCTGGATTTACCGTAAAATGAACTAATTTTATATCATTGAAGTAAAATAGGCAATTAAGTTCGAAGTTGTAGAGTAGCCGCGATTATTCACTTAATAGCTTGTATTTTTCATTACGGACCTTATTTCTAGAGGAAAAAGCTGCATATACACAGCTGAACATGGCGTTCTAGATATAATTTAATAGCATATAATCCATTCACGATCTTTTTGGATAAGGGTTGGCCATGATATGTTTTTTTCACGTTGGACAAACTGAATGCCAGTATCGTGACATATATACACCAACATTCAAATCGGAGCAATGTTGCCCATTTTAATTTTAAAAATATTTTTTGTATCTCAAGTGAAGGATAAAAATTCACCATTTAACATGTAGGATGTCATTTGGGTTTNNATTGAAATTAGTTTAAATGAGGGAACTCCAGAAATATTTATCCTTAACTAACGTAGATCGAACTGGCAACAAAGCTTATGAATTTTAACCTAATTTGGAAAAAATATAACCTAATTTTAGAAACGTACATAAATTTACACAGATGAAACTGCCACATTTCCATGGCCAAGTCTTATCCAAAAACATCGTGAATGGATTATATCGGCTGTTGATTTAAAAAGTGCATCAAGTCGCCTTTGACTTTTTGATAGACGAAGATGCCGCAAGAATTCTGACATAAGAAAGCACATCCCTTTCTTGCCGCATCTTCGTCTGTCAAAAAGTCAAAGGCCACTTAATGAACTTTTTAAATGAACACCCCGTATATAATTATGAAATATTGAAACATTCTTGTCACAAATATTGTATTAAGGATTTTCACCATACGTCATAAACCGTTGACAATCGCGCAGCTTCGATTTTTGATAAAATTCCCAAATATTCATGAACGAATTTGCAATTATTATCAATTAAAAAAAAGGAATGTAACACTTCACAACAGTTAAAATTTGTTATTGAGTCGCTCTTGCAAGTATGTCTAGAACGCTTCGATCAAATATTTTTCAATATTTTTTTTGCTGATACCCGTGTCGTATACACCATTGTTCCTTTGTGTTGAGTAAGTGCAGAATCTCTTCGTCAAAATACCAAACAAAACAACTTTTTATCGATTAAAGTCCCTTAAAAATCCGCTCCCAGAACCGAAAGCGAATCTAACCCGACAGTATAATTATACGTGCAGACGAACTTTTTGCGGTCGGCTCGGTCCCGGCCGTTCGTCTAAATTGCATTTTAGATCGTTCGTTATTCCTGAATTGGGCGCGACCAATTTGGTGTGCAATTTCGGCCTGCGAAAAAATGTACAAAAATACCACGAAACAACAAAATCATCATTACAGGTTATGAACAAGTCAAGCTGCCGGAGGACAGCGTCTTGAGCGGCTTCACGCCGTTGATGGTGAACGAGCCCGACGTCAGCTACGCCCCCAAAGATTTAGACGTAGAACTGGCGCAGTTCACCTTGCGTATGAACAAGCTGCTGTTTTTTGGCACCGTCTTCTTGTGCGGTTTAGAACCGCCCGTGCTCAAACTGGAGATCGAGGACGATTTCAGAGAGTACGTCTCAGTGGTGTGCACGTCAAATAGCAGGGATTCGCCGGTGGCGTCGCAGGATTTAGTAAGTTTGACGCTTTGGTACCCTTCCGATTAAAATAGGGTATGGTGCAGGTTCGGAATAACGACATATTAATGGAGAGCTTCAGCGACGAGGAAGAGGAAGAAGTCGCCGAAGAACCTGGAGAGGAAGCGCCCTCTGAAGTTAGGGAGTTGTTGTGTCGCAAGGTGGAACTGGAGAGGACGCACAGACGACAAGAGCTCCACAAGCAGAGGGTCAAGGTGAGTAACGTCTTTTTTTTTGAAGAATTTTGATATTGTAGAGCCTGAAATTAAATAATTTAAAAGGTTGTTTAAATTACAACCAATATTTAACATCCTGTGTTTCATTAATTTCTTTTGTCTCTTTTACTTCCTTCGGTTTACGTGGAAAAGTAATGTAGAGCTCGAAAAAATGACCGAAGTACGTAAAGAAGTTAAATTCATCCATTTATTTATTTATATGCATCGCCAACGATGTACCACTGTCGTTTTACAAACTGTGATCGTTCAAAATACAAAATTCGAGTTGAGAATTAGATTGCAAAGGAAGCAAACAAAATGCCAACTTCGTTCAATATAAATTACAATAGTGGCATAGTCTTCTCTAGATTTGAAATCTATTCAATGTTAAAAAAAAATTATTGGAAAATCAGGATTTTATCGACATATGTTTTGAATAGTGAATTGTGTTCCAGACTTCAACGTAGGAATTTAACCATGGAAAGGAAATCGCTTTCTCAAACTATTTAATTTTGCACCTATTTGCTGCGTAGATATCACAAAATTTCTATCTCACTTTCCAAGTAAATGATAAAAATATATAAATATAGGACTCGATTTTTGTGTTTAGAGGTTATTGATTGAGTGACATTTTGTCATGCATAAGACATTCAAAAAAAAAAAAAAAAATAGTAATAATAAATAGATGTACAAACTAAAAAATTATTATTACTGAAGGTACTGTTGCTTTACACACAGTAAAAACCATTTACATCATTTAAATTGCTTTATTAAAATAAAATAAATTGCTTAATTAAGTTACACTAAATAACTTAAATATATTACAAGTGACTATTTCCCTTACAAAATTTAACCCAATGAAAACTCTTAACTTTTTAAAAATCATCCAATCATAGCCAAATTAAAGCGATAATTTTGCATTCCTTCTGCAATACTTTTGCTACTACCATCTCGCTTCTTCATATTAAAAGCAAAGTCTTTCATTATCCTGGCCGATTCTTTGACTGGTGTTTTTATTTAAATTATATTTTGTTTCGCTGAAAGAAACTCATATTGTTTCGACGCTGAAGATCTCGATTTTAGTGTATTTAAGCTTCTCAATATTTTTGTCGATTTCGTTCGCAGAATTGCTCTCAAAACGATTACATATTTTCATGCTTTAGCAACACAGATATTTATTTACGTGTTGCTATTGACTGCATTGTAGGTAGTGCGATTTAAAATTGATTCCAAATGCAAATTTAAAAAAAAAAAAAAGAATAAATTCTTGCTATTTTCTTCATAAAAATAACGATCTGTAGGGGAACGATTTTGTACAGGAAATAGTCTTTCGAATCCCCCTCGTGCACATTCGTGCACACGAGAAAATTATGGACAATTTGACATGCACTCGGGAAATTATTTATAATACTCTATACTGCAGTATTATTAGGTTCTGTCAACCTGAGATTTTTCTTTTTCGTGAACCGTTGCTCGATGATTAAGAACACTAGGAATAATTTTTCTCCTTCATTACGACTTGTCATCACAAAATTCAAAATACAACTCTGCGTACTCATTGTCTTTTTACGATAAGTCGTTAAAAAGAAGGAGAAAAATGATCGATAATGTTCATGTCATTCATACTACTTGAGAATGTCGTTGTTGCACTCTGTAATCTGTTGTTGCACTTTTTTTTAACTTCATTCATTTGAGAAGATATTTTTTGTTTTTTAATTTTTCTTCTACAAATGTCCACACATTAGTTTCTGTCTTTATATTGTATCTGAAAAAATGTATATATTGATTTCTTTAATTTATTTTGTATTTTTTATAAACTTCTTAAAGGTCAGTGAGGCATTTACGTTTTGCACAAGAGCAAAGAATATGAAGATCATTAATGATCAAAAGTGCACTTAACTTGAAACAGTCGTTGAATTTTGCCACCTGCTTTCGACAGCTGTTAATAAACCTTTTTAAAAGTCGATAATTCTACGTTGAGTACAAACAAATTAATAAGTGAGACACCCACTGTATACGAAAATCAGGTATCTTGCAAAAATAGTAAAATAAAAATGTTATTAAATGCCGCTGTTATTTGCCAAACTGCATTGTTACCAGAACAACGGAGACATTGAAATGCACCCACAACAATTACTTGGAAGCTAATCATAAAATGTAGAGGATTTTCTCACATCAGTATTTTATAAAATTGGTCCGTTTAATCATCAATGATCATTCTGTGTCTTTACTTAATGTACTTCCTAGCTTTGTACGGCACTTATTGTGGAAATTGTTTTTAATTAAAGAACAAAAATGTGGTGCAAAATATAAGTTTTCTAGTTTTCCAAAAAGTCTGCGCCAAATGGCAAAAATTTTTACCACTTTTAAAACTAAAAATCAATCGAAAACATAACTTCCAATACACCGGAAATAATGCAATGCAATGTTAATTTTTTTTAAACAGCCGTTGCTGAAATACAGTAAAATGTCGTAAGAAAAAGTTATTTAATAGTATATTAAAATACAAGTTGCAGAAGGTATCTATTCAAGCACGAATTTGAAATTCCGAAATGAGCCGCATAGCGGCGAGTTGAGGAACAAATGAGTGCTTGAAGGGCCTTCTGCAACGAGTATTTTATACTATTTTTTCTATTTTGCCGCTCTATATCATTTTATAAATTGAAAAATAAAA
>QDEB01066930.1:0-10098 GCA_004193795.1 Asbolus verrucosus
GATTTTCAAGAAGAATCTATTGTTGAAATTAAGTGCGTGGATGCTGGGATACCCGTATATTCTTCGTTACTACAATAGAAAAAAAAAAAATTAGGAGATGTTTTATTAGAAATTAATCAACACAATGTCAAAAATTATATTGGAATTTTATTGTATTAATTATAAAATAAATAATTTTAGAAACTCACATTATTTATTTTCGTCCTAATTGTGAATAATAATATATTTATATAGCAAGTGCATTATTTCCTCCTGAGGGTGAGTTTGCTACCCGAAGCGTAACTGAGGGTATTAATCACCCGAGGAAGGAAATGGCACTTTGCTCCAGAGGTATACATATAAGTTTTTTCTATGAACGCATACTTTTTAGTACAAAATTACAAAAAAAAAAAATGCGTTAATTCAATTTAAATTAAAATTTAATTCTAAATTGGTAGTTGGTCGTTTTCATGGTAAAATTTATAAAACAAACAAGAAATAAATAATATTGTAAAAGTTTTTTCCGCGTCAATCATGTGCAAATTGTGTGCAGTTTCAAGGAAAATGCAAGGAAATAACGAAGAAACTGATTCAAATGACTTAGAAACTACACCACCACACATTTTAGATGACGCAGGTGCGGCAATGATGAATTGATGAATCTGCAGGACTAGTAGGAAGTTACGAAAATTTTCAGGTTTCTTCAAGTAATGTGTTAAATAACATGTCAGTTTCCTCTAGATCTCTATCTGATGGTGGTATATTATACTGTACTTTTAATATAAGTGTAAATAAATAAATGTAATGTTTATTGCTTATATTATTGTCTAGGCAAAAAAAAAATGTGGGAGGTAAAGTCACTATCTCCCGTCAGCAAGCAACGCGTTCCTTTGTTTCCTAAAATAAGGGTCCAAAATCACGTTTTCTAGTTAGTAAATAGAAAAAAATTTGTATTTCACATATAAGTTTGATTGTAAATATTCTAAGGATCATTATGTAATCACTGGTGCTGTGAAAACTACATTACACTGGCAATTTGCCAGCTTCATTCCAAGAGGTAATATTGATCACCCAGTATATGCATCACTATTCACCGAAAATATAAAAATTCAGTAACTGCAGTGACTGTCATTTCTGATTCAAAGATACGTCTATCTAAAACAATTCGTCGTGGCTTCTGAATTTTTCATCACTGAAGTTCGCCTTCGCAAAAAATACGTTTTTCCATTAATTCGAAAACTTGAGAAACTGAGTTTTTAAAGGAACGTAAGATGGTAGATAACAACTAATTAAAACGATTCGACCTTCACCTCGAGCAGTTAAACGAGGGTTGGAATGATGGACCGGTAAGCAGGCACAACTGAATTAAAAATTATAACTTTTTATTTGCAGAATAAACGAAGAATTTTAACTAAAACAGCGAAAAAATGCGATTAGGAGATATTTCGGTTTCGAAAATTAGAGGCCAAAACGAATTACCGGTTTCGTCTCGGATAACATCATTAAACGAAATACTCGATTAAATATTAAAATCTAATATTTCACATTATTGGAAGAACGAAGAAAGAAGGAAAAAGCACGAATGTTCGAAGAGCTCCAGGAAAATATAAATTGATCTCTCTCGAGTTGCATTATTAAAAATGCTGTTTTGACAGGGAAAAGACGGGTCAATATAACGCTGGAAAGTCTCTTAGTGTCATCGTCGAGGTCTTTAACGTCTGGAATAAGGGTGAGTGCCGATTTTATTTTACATCCCACATTCATCCCCACATTGCAAAACAGCAATAAATGGAGGTGCGCCCCCACTATTTTTTCAAAATAATAATCAGCTTAATTGGAATTTTCTGCTCTTTATGAAGCTTCAAAAATCATTAATACTGAGTTTTCATCTCGAGATTTAAGCCTCACAAATTGAGGTGACGACAGAATTTTTTAAATTGGCGTGATTTTCGTCGTTACAAATTCGCAGTTTTAGGGTGGTGACCACGTGAAAAAATTGCACGAATCGATTTGAAAAATCCACCGTTTCTAGGTGATGGTACGTGTCCTTTCATCTGGCATTTCCTCGTAAACGTCATCGTTTAAATCGAGGGAAATTCGCGTTTCGGGTGTTAATTAAAATACGACTTTTTCTGAGACGAACATCGTTTTTGAATTTTCCGATAACATTGAGAAATATAATTACCTGTGGTTGTGTTTGCGACTGTGGCAGGGAAAAACTCGTCACCTGATAACACCAACGTTCACTCGTCGCTCTGCGACCAACACTTTTTGGTGGAACGTCTACGAGACGCTTTTATTTGTGCTGCGTGCAACTAGCGAACGTTTCCAATATTTTCCTGGCCATGGAAGTGTCAACGCGCATGCGATATTAACATTTTATACAGTTTTCAGCTTTTCAGACACACTGTTACTGACAAACCGGTATGAAGAAAACAATAGCGAATTGAATTTCTTTGTGAATGGGGGGACAAAAGCGCCTGCGATAATACCTTTCTTGTTATTACGCTAATTCGTTGATTTTCCCCCGAGCTTTTTAGGCGGAAACTCCGGAAAATGCTCAACGTTTTCGCGCACCGCTCATCAATCTTTCACATTACAAACATAACCCCCAGCTACATATCTGAACTTTAACGCTTCAAATCCCCAACGATAAAGGTACTTATTCTGACAACACAAATCTTGTATTAATTTGTTTTATTACAAAAAAGTATTTAACTTATACTTAATAATACAAACTATATCCTATCCAGAGCCTCCAACATTACGATACTGTTCCCTCGAATAACCTAAAACGAAACATAACCTCAAACACAACATCTGGGGGTTGCATGAAAAATCACTCACCACCATCCCTATGTTGTTTTTTTTACCATCTCTACACTCCTCAATGCTCTCGTCAACTACCAGGTTCATAAAGGGGTCGAAACCCCGTAAAATGCCCACCACTTGCCGGCCCCCATTCAACTTCAAACATAATTTTTTATCCATGAATCTGAAATACACGGAGGTGAAAACCTAAAATATTAAATACAAAGGTGTACTTACTTTTTTAATTCAGGTGGGTGCGCTTTAGACATTTTGTACAATTTTATTGATGGAAAATATAAAACGCTTTTTCCTGTAAAATGACAGATGACAGATTTGACATTTGACGTACCAACGCCATCAATTTATCGATAAAATAAAACGAATCAGTTTCTTAGAATAATATTAATTAAATTAATTTCAAAATTTGTGTATATAACCAAGAAATTATAAATAAAATGAGTAATTATTGTTTAGCATTAATTTTAAATTTTTCGATTGCGTCCTGCATTCAGGAGACAGACGCCCCGGCCGTAATGAAAGTCCCTAACTGGTGACTTTTGATTTTGTGGTTGTGTGATTTTGACGTTTCATTTCAACAATAACTGTGTGAATTTCTTACATTTAAGCAGAGAAGCGTTGGAATTGAGTGCAGTAAAGGTAAAAGCACCCATGGTGATACCGAATATTAATTTCTTTCCCCCCATTTTGTTAATAGTGCGACTCGGAACCAGTCCCCAAACCTGAACGGTTCCCTCATAATTCTAGCGCCCCGGTCTGTATTAGCCCCCATGGAGGAGGCCGAACTAACTCCGCCGCCTCCACCCTCCATAAAAAACTCGTCAGGTTCGAACGAAGGCGATTGGACGTGTCCCGACTGTGGAAACATAAACTTCGCACGTAGGAACAACTGCAATCGTTGTTATAAAAGCCGGGGGCCCAGCTCGGCGGTAAAAAAGCGTAAATTAGGGCACGAGATCGGTAAGGCCGCCGCCGAGAAGAGCCGCGGGCTTTTCAGTGCGGACGACTGGCAATGTAACAAATGCGGGAATGTTAATTGGGCACGTAGGCAACAGTGTAACGTTTGTAATGCCCCCAAGTTTGGAGAGGTGGAGGAAAGGACCGGGTTTGGAGGAGGGTACAACGATAGAGGGGTGGTGGAGTATAAAGAACATGAAGAGTCTGATGATGAATATGACGAGTTTGGGAGGAGGAAAAAGAAGAAAAATGGGGATTCTGAGAAAAACGACGATAAAAACGTCAAGGAGGGAGAGGAAGAAGAGGACGAGGAGGACGAGGAGGAAGACGAGGATGGGGATTTGTCTAAATATGATCTGTCTGACTGGGGGGATTCTGGGGAATCGAATAATAAAACTTCCAATAATTCTAGATCCAAGTCAAGATCAAGGTCGAGATCACCACATGAAAAAAAGAAATATTAGTCAAGTGTTAACTAGTTCTGGAATCTTCTATAGACATTTAGGTTAATACATCGGCTTTGTATTGTGAACAATTACAAGCTAGGCTCGCTAATATCGGATTTTCGTACGGAAACACAGATGGAGGCACTATTAAACGGACAGAATCGCATCGAGTAGATTTTGATAGTTGTTATGTTAGAAACTTTATTTATTGTCGGTATTAATTAAAATCTAAAAATAGTTTTAAAATAACAACTGTCAATTCTTAATGAGCGTGTAGGTGTTTATAAATTTACATCTATTAATAATTTTTAAGACTAATTTCTTTCCAAAAACAGATAGTAGGTTTCTATATTTTAGCTAGTAATAGGAAACAGGTGTACAAAACTTTTTTTCCCCTTGACATTCTAAATTTCACCATTTTGACTCTTAGATACGTTTTCTTTTACATATAAGCACTTATGTATGTTTACAAGAATCAATAAAAGTCAACTCATAGCCCATTTCTTGTTTCAGTTTCACATTTTTTCAAACAAAATGAAGATAGTGCGGAGATTTTGAAATAAACAAAGTTATTTTGAGATGGTGGATGCGCCGGGCCAACTTAAAAAAAAAAGAAAACATTTTGAAGACACGGTCCACTCGGTTGCTTGTTTGGCTTTTACATGGCAAAATATGTTGACAAGACATCCTCAAGATGTTCGCCAGGACCAACGTTTTTTCCACTTCAGATTTCATGTTGAGTTGAGTTGAGTTGAGGAGGTCATTTCTTAAGATAGCTCGAGCGTCTCATGTGCTCAGAAAAGATTGTTTTTACTCATTACTGGGTTATTCATTTTTCGCCATCACCCCATAAAGCATTTCCGCCCGTTTGTGCTCCCATTAAACTTGATGGGGCTATTTCTACGAACATAACGTCTGGCAGTGATTCTATGTGGCGGCACCGCTATTTATATCCGATTATGTTGCTGCAACTCATCACCACCTTAACCCGCTTAAAATTTTTGGCTCGTCCGCCACATTTCAATCGATGGAAATCATCAATAAGCAAAGAGAACAATTGTGCGGCCCTCTATTTTCAAAGATACAAACGTGCGTGTGTGCGCGTCAGAAGGCGTCGCGGTGCCAAATCTAAAATTAAAAGTCAGTCTTAAGAAGGGGGTAACGAACACGTAGAACTTTGGCTCGTGGATGTCTAGATTTTGCAGTTTTTGGTGTTACTCCGGAGGGAGCACATCCGCGAGTTCGTTCAGCTGCGATTTTGACGGTAACTGTGCTTTTGCCTCTTGAACTCTAGGTGTGACCGTGGCATTGTGTGGTCAGTGCAGAAATACTCCCCGAAGTTGACTGCTGAAAGTTGTCGAAACGTTCTCGAATTTTCTCTTTGCAAATTTGATATCTGATACAATTTTAATCCCTTGACATAATATTGTAAAAATACACAGAGATTTCGAGAGTTCATAAATAGCGGACGCGGTCTAAAAATACAGAGACAATCTTCAAAAATAATTTTGCGATGCGGTGGGCGAATGTCTGTTTTCGACTTTGTTCATTTATTATCGGCGAGCGTTTAGAAAAACGTGTGAACGTATTAAGTATGGCACTTTCTTACAATAATTTACTTTCAATTTATGGGTTTCAATTATCGTTTGGAATGCTTTTTCGACGAATTTTTGACATTTTTTCTGGGACGTGGGATTTCAAAGCGTGATTATTTTTTTCTCTGTATAAATAGAACACGACTTTAGTCCAAATTGCCGCTAAACTCGATAGAAATAGATAAGTTTTAACCAAAATTATCCAGGAGGGTTTTCCAAATATACACATTTCAACGCTTTCGACTTTCAAAAAAAAGTTTTCAAATATTTTGTTCGCTTTTATATTTTTAAAAATCTAAATGCTATTACTACATTTAAATTTCGCAATTTATTTGTAAAATGGATTTGTAATCAACTTAAAATTTTACGTTTATTTGAAAAATCGATTTACTTATGAAGGTTGGTTATTTCCAGCGGGGTTTGAAGTAAAAATTTGTGATTGTCAGGTTCCAAATTTCAGACGTTTCGTGCATGACGTAGTTAAAATAATTGCTTGTTTTCATAGGAAACGCTATACACTGTCTCTGTACAATGCCTCTTCCCCCTTATAATTTTTATAATTTTATAATTTTAATTTTTCGCATAAAAAAAATATGAATAGTGACGCCTTTGATAAAAATATAATTTAGTGTCAAATGTCTACATAGTTAATTATTGTTGACAGATTATGTCATCATCGACATTTTCTTTAAAAAACATGTCTATTTTACAACTTTTGGGATATAACTTGTTCAAAAATGTAAAATAATGTTGATATGTTGAAAGATTTTTTTTAAATCGCTAGATTTATAAAATGAGAGCATGACGGACACTTATGTACATATTTTAACATCTGTCATATATCCGATAACAAATTTTTTTATTTTCAAATGACGTATATGTTTTTTGATATTTCTGCTAGAATTTTGCACTTAGCCTCAGTGGTTTTAATCCAAATGAAATTCATATATATATTTTTTTTCAATCGGGTTTATGATTAAAGTTCAGNNGTAAAAGTTATTATTATTAAGTTAAAAACTTAATAAGTAAAAAAATTAAACAATTTATTTTATTAAGCATATACAGTAAAACATCCCAAGCCATAGCTAGTTTATTTATTTTCTAATTTGAATAAATTGAAAATCAAATGACATGATTGCAGAAATACTAGTCAGGTTTTGCAATTTTTTTCAATATCAGACTGGAGTCATTTTTTTTATTTTCAAAAATTTACAAGAATAAATCAATGAAAATTAAACAATGTTATAGACATGCATAAAGATAATAAGGAGTTCTATCAAAAATACAAAAAATATGACATAAGGGTCCCACTGGAAACTGTCAAATTACTTTGTATAAACTACTATTACTATGTGTTACCATTCATGCTGCCATCTGTCAGAGGTGTCATTTTTACAAATCAATAAACTAACAGCCGTCCTTTTAATTCCTTCCTCAACTGTACCATTCAAGAAAGTTGTCAAAATACTGAACATCTTCATGCCGACGGTTCATAGCAATTTTCTAGGAATTTAGAAAATATTTCCTGTTACCGAAAACCGTAAAAATTAAAGTAAATTGTGGATGTTAATAGCTTACCAAATTCTTTTCACTTATTGTACATTTTATTTTATTTGATCCATAAATTACAAAAAAAAATGTTAAAGTTGAAAAATAATAAACTTTTATATAATTAAACCGATACATCACTGCAAAAGGAATTCTCTACTTTTGGTTGATTTACAAAATAAAAACTAAATAGGAATAAGTGAATAAACTTAAGTTATTAAGTAATGTTAAAAGATTACATTTTTTTGAAAATTTCATGTTTTACAGCTCTAATTTTATACTTACGTTTTCTAAACAATTGAAGATACATAAATTAAAATTGCATAATAAATATGTTTTACAGTCAAACTGTATTATGTATTTACAATTAAAAAAATCAGACATAAAAATCATAAATATGGCTGAAGTATCTAAAATTCTTAAAACATCTGAGAAAATTGAAAAGAAAATTTTCAAAAAAATTTGTAGAAAATTATCAGATATGCTTATTTCATTGCAAACGATATCAACGTAATTTCACCGTTCTCAATTTTAATTTTTATAAAATTCTGATGATACCTACAATTTTTCGATTTGTTGTTTTAAATAAAACATTCTGTCTGTTCAAAATACAAATGCCTAACAACTAGCCTAATTAGCATAAAACATCATTAAGCTCAATTTTGAATTGCAGTTGATAATCTTTAGGGTCGAGGTATTTTCACAATTTTAAAATCAACAAGAAATTTTAACTATTTATTTAAATCAATTTTCCTAAATTGTTTTAATTTGTTTGTAGGTAAGTGTAAAATTTAATTTCTGTCGAATTCCATAAGCTTTTGCAGGCAAGTTTCTTCAACCTTCCACTCTCCGAATTCGTGAGGGTTTTAAAATTAGTAACAAAAGTAATGCAATAACGAATTTCAAAGTATTTGTCGCGTCATAAAAGCTTTCGGAGCTTTAGCTTCGGTAAATTCGTAATCCCACAATACACTGCGAAGATAGTCTGATACATAGTCGAATTACGAAAAAATGAAGTGTTAAGAGCTGTAACTTTGAAAGCATAATTTTTATGAGACACCTCTGCGCAAACAAATTTAAATTTAATAGGCAAATCTAATTGCGATGTCATAAATTTCACAAAATAAATCACGGGTCTTCTGTCCATTCCACAGTCTAGCGAGAATCGTTTCGGTGTGACCCACTGACTAATTTTACAAACCATGTATTTATAGTCGATTTTATTTCCGCTCGCTTCCAGTACCGAAAAAAACAAACTTTTGACTCATGCGAATCTAAATATTTATGCGATATCTCCGGGTGTTGTTTCTTGAGAAAAAAGATCTTTCCCGAAAGCTGACAAATTTATAATTGATATAATTAAGGAGGCGAACCAAGAAGCTGATGAGGTGGAACGGCTTGCGATTCGTTCTATTTTTACAGGGTTTCTTAATCATGCAGTTGCTTATAACTTCGGAGCGGGCAATATGTAGCAAGAGGATTAAGAGTATTAAAAATGAAAACCGTGGAAGTGGAGCAAAGTCAAACCCTAAATGTTAGTGACTGAAATAATTTCCAAAATTTTTTCTCGTAGAAGTGGCTGAAGCATGTCGGTGTGCCAAAGTTGCACATTTTTTAATTTCGTCGCGCTTTCTTCTTGAAAGTACCGAGATCCTGTACGTGAATAAACTCGAGAAAATCTAAAATTAGGACGTATTTGACCTTAATTTCGCCACTCAGGGGCGAGAGAAATCTTGCTAACATTGTTGCGCTTGCATTGTTGCAAACTCGTTCTGTCAACAGCGAGAGCCGTGTGAACGACCGCTGCGGATCCCCTTTAAAAGACACAATCCGATCACACCTATGCCTATTTATAATCTTGACGCAGTTTTGCATCGGCCATGCCAAAAAAGCGGCGCACCACTTTTTCTCTTATTTGCAGGTCCCATGGCAAGCGCTGGAAACTTCCCGTTCTGTGCGTGATAACACCGCACGGATGTCTGGCCATGGCGGCCGCGGCGGGGGCGGCAAGTCGCCGCACCACTTCCGGCCCCCGTCCCCCTACACGCACTCGCCGCCCCCCAGACTGGGCAGCCCGGGCATGAACATGTTCGGCAACCGGCTGCCCTACATGGCCTGCCCGCGGCCCCGCTGGCCCACGCCCATGTCGCCCATACCGCATGGGTTCTCGCCGCCGCCCATCCCGCCCGGACCCAGGCCTTTCAGAATGCCCATGCACCCGGTGAGTATGCGAAACCAAGACGACGACTGATGATTTCGAAATTCGGAAGGAAATCCGAAATCTATCAAGTCTCATCTTCTAAGCTGATTTACAATGTTGCATTTTATGTTCAGTACCTGATCTTCCACCGAAATTCTTGTACGTAATTTGTTTTTTTCGAATTTGAAGATTCATCAAAAGCGATCAATTATGTTGAACAATGTTTGAGCATTAATTTCGATTCTGATAGCCCAAGAGCCCTATATACCAAATTTTATTAAAATCGGTCAAATGTCTCAATAGTTGTTATTTTTGAATTTCGATCTTAATCTTACACACTTGTCTCAGAATTGACGACGTTCCTTTTAACGACAGATCGTTTACTCATTGTAAGCATATAATTAATTCATTATAAAACTATTCCAAGCCTAATTTTTACCGAGTTATAACCATTTGAAGCTGGCCAATCACAGCATGTTTTTAAATTACATTTAAAGGTAACAACTTTTTCATTTAATCTGTTACTAAGCATTCGAAAAAATAA